>JAPWTK010000733.1:0-179950 GCA_029963805.1 Aromia moschata
ACTGAAATCGGCGAGAAAGAAAGAAAGAGGGAAAATGTGAACACAGTTTAAAAGAAACGGTTATTCCACTTGCGTCTCCAACTTTTTAGTGCGCATGATCGGACCCTAGCATATAATATGAGCTTTGTTCGCGGAAAACAATTCTGACATGTACATGACTAATCCATGGCAAACAGTAAGTTACCTTTACGCGCATGCTCAATTTGGGACAAGTCCCGGATTTGTAATACACCGCGAACTATTCCCTGACAACTTATTTTCTGTTCTTATCTCTTGTATCCTATGTAGAATTTCTACAGATATCATAGGATGTCTTTATATAAAATTGTATATGTATCTGTGTAAAAAGAGCAGATAACCTAACTAATTTCACAGTATAGAGTCTATTATTTTGTCAGCGCGCTGAGATTGCTGAGAATTCATAAGGCGCGTGCGTCTGACATATAGTTCTTATCTTAATCCATGGATCGTTCTGATGAGTTATCGACACGTCATGTATCTGTTCAAACGTTACCGCGAACGACAAATCTTTTGTCGAAATCATGGATTTCTCGCACCGCGAACACCTATTAATGTATTGCGCATGCGCAACTGTCGAGGATTAATCTCTGACTGGCTCCGCGAACAAAGCTATGTACTATAATAATTTAAGTACACTCAACATCCACATATCCGAACTCCAAATTTCCGAACTCACGATATTTCCGAACTTTTTCTCACGATATTTCCGAACTTGTACTTCCACATAACCGAACTTGTCGCTGATTGGTTGACGACAAAAAACCGAGAAATTTGAAATGAGAAAAAAAATTGAAACACAATAATGCGATTGTAATGAAACATTTCGATTGTCACAGAATTCAGCAAAGAGGAAATCGCCCTCCCTCAGCAGCACACCTGAGACAAGACTTCTTCTTTGTACAAACCAGTGAAAAACACTTCTTTCAAATGGCGTATCATAAGTACCGGTGCACTTTATTGTGTCAATCCGTCCACTCAATTTTCGTCTTTTTTTCAGTTTTTTCAAGGTAAATTTCTTTTTTTCCAAGAATTTCTGCCACTGACGATTTACAAATATTGTACATCTTACATAGGATCAACATTTTTAACACCATTTTTTGCGTGATTTATCAAATCCAGCTTTTGCTCCAAGGTTAGCCTCTTAGCAGGCTCTTTTCTCTGCAAATAAACAGTACAATAATGTTTGTTTTGTATCACGGTTTTCTTAAAAATACATATTTTCTCATAAGTTTTCATTTCAGTTTGAAATTATTATAGGTTAACGTCAACAAAATGTTCAATAAAACAAACCTTTACTTAGAATTACAAAATAATTACCTGCATCACTCCCTCCTTTGCACCTGACATTTTTTTGTTTAGAAAAACGTTCTTTTATTAACATGTCACATGTAGTATGTATTACATTTGCATCAAAACCTCGAAAAACAAAGAAAAGTACTAGAATGAACCAGAAAAACCCTCTGCGCATGCGCCAGCAGTTCGATAATCCCGAGGTGACGAGAGTTCGGATATGTGGAAGTCTGCGGAACATAAAAGTTCGGAAATGTGGATGTTGAGTGTATGTACATACCATACAGACATTTGTTGTATAATACATTTATTATATTAGCATAATAAATATTCGTACTGCGCAACTTGCGTACATAGCGGTTAACGTATTATTTATAGTTTAGTTTATTTTCTTGTTAGTATACCCATTTCTAATACCGTTGTTACAGAAAAATATGTATTTGACGTTCTAATATTTTAATATTTTAAGTCCTTATTAAGTCAATTATCGCCGGGTTCATACTCAGGACAGGTTTGGAGTAAAGAGTGTAATTAAGGTATAACTAAACAAACACAGTATATCTCTAGCAGTTAAAGTAGCTACTGCGCAGGTTCCCCCACCCTAGATATGAAAAATAAAACTGTGAGACAGTACTCAAAAGGGAACCGACAGTTATGAAGTAACTGATTTCTTTTAAACTGTAGTGTGAATTTTTATTTTCAGCGCACCGAGAGCTCTCGGTATTCCAACAATGAACCACTTGCACCAAAATGTGCGATACCGCATTTATTCTTCCAGAAAGAAGAAATAAATACATTATAATTAAATTGGTGAATGGACCAATACATTTCTTTACCGAATATATCAGTAGATTTCACTAAATCTCAATTCTGATTATAATCAATACTGTAAAAATAACATATTTTTTGATTCGATACCGTCACTCTTTGGTATTGATACTTTTTTAGCTAGGTGTTGACAAGAATCGATAAAAAAAGTATGAAGAGGGTAAAAACATAGTTTTTACCATAAAACCAACTAGACCAACGCTGCCATATCTTCGATATAAGAACTACTGAAGCCCAATTCAGCGGCTGGGATGTATGGAAATAAACACAGGTCCCCCATTAATTAAAGAGAACCGCATTCTGCAGAATAAAAAGATATTTAATTTATTCAAATGACACAAAATATACGTTTATTTTAAAGAAACAAATAAGACACGTCATTTTAGTCAATACTTTTGAAATTATCAACTTTAACTTGATAAGAATTCACAATTTTACTGCTATTCAGTAACAATACAATCGAGGGCACAAAAAACTACAAACCTACCCTGGAATTACGAAAGTATCGAATCCGACGATTTGATATTTGAGAGCATATATTAAAATGATTGATATTTTTCGATAAATTTCGTGACGTGAACTAAGAATTAATTTAAATAATATCATTACTATTACAATGTTACGGATCACCCCGCCATGGTTAATAGGTAAGTACATATGTTTTTCTAAGAATAATTCTCTTCATAATGGTAAAACCATATATCTAATACTCCTATATTGCTAGAAGGGTCTGGAGATTGGCGAAATCACCACGGTGCAGACATATATCCGTCTGTCTCTCTCTCGTAACTACTTCGAGTCTTACGCGCATGCCCGAGAATTGAACATCCAGTCACACACAGCCAATTACACTCGAACCCCTCTTATTTCACCTTCGCTTAATTCACATCCTCTGTTATTTCACCACGTTTCCCCCTATTAGGTCGCGAAACCGTCCGGTTAAGTCGCCGCCTGTAAAACTTTGGAAATTGGAATCTCGCATGAATATGTACAATTTTTATTGAAAAAAATGATTGTGGAATACATTTATTGATTTAAAATAGGTTACGTGTCTTTTAAAAATATTTAATCTTTAAAATATTCATTCAAGTGGAAAATTGAACATTGTCACGCACGACTGGGTATACTTCATTGATTTTTCGTTCAGTTGGATCATTTTTCGTTATAACAAGTGTACCGTGGTATATCTCTAAATATTTATTTTTGCAGTTAAAACACAAAAAAGTTGAGGTTACTTAAGAGAGGCAAAATTTCGCGACTTAAGCGGGGTATTGATGCACGGATTTGGCGACTTAAGAGGGGTTCGAGTGTACCCGTGACGCTTGCTACAACAGGTCAAGTAGTCATTTGCTGTCACTTACCCCGTGACACCTCTACTTACGGTAACCAGCAATATAGGAGTATTAGACATATGGGTAAAACTTAAAATCATAAGAAACCTATTATAGTAGTCTGAAACACAAGATCACATCTACATTACATTTACTTCATGAACGAAAAGAAAGCGACTATTGTCAGTCTACCTTTCATCTTCATATCTTTGGTACTTCGCTATCTATCATTCGGCAATTTCCGATGCGCTATGAGTCATTTGTTTCATTTATTAATCTATCTCGTTCTACAGTTCCCTCTTTTGATTCTGTGTTGAACTGTATTCTCATATATCTAATACTCCTATATTGCTAGAAGGGTCTGGAGATTGGCGAAAACACTTCGGTGCAGACATATATACGTCTGTCTCTCTCTCGCAACTACTTCGAGTCTTATGCGCATGCCCGAGAATTGAACATCCAGTCACACAGCCAATTGCCCCACCAGACTCGTGAAGCTTGCGCACAACAGGTCAAGTAGCCATTTACTGTCTCACTTACCCCGTGACACCTCCACCTACGGGCACTAGCAATATAGGAGTATTAGATATATGTGTATTCTATCCTGTCTGTCTTTTCTGTTCTTGGGTTGTGGTGGTGCGTGTGGTGTAATCCACAAAACATCTAAATAGAAGAAAGGCAATCTCTATAGATAAGGAGGAAAACACGCATCGGGGCCGCCATATGCACCGGTGGCCAGTTTTTCATAATGCGCATGCGCAACGCTAAATCGAAATGCGTAGCCGTGCATTGGCATCGCCAACTTCATTTTACAATTCAATTCTTCATACAGCAAACTCGTTGTTGCTGCATAAAAAATTGATTTGTAACCATACCCCACTATGATTTTATCATTCAAGGTGGAATAAATAAAAACAATTTGCTTGAAATTATTTATTTCTACAATTATAAACATTTAAAACAATACATTATCAAAACATAGTGACATAGTAAACAAAAATTATTTGAAAACAAAATAAGTCAAAGGAGATTAAAATAAGAAAATTTTCACATCAAGATTAGATTGTATTTAACTTGGACATACCTGCTGGACATCGTGAACATACTTCCTACTGATGAAGTAGAACGCTTGTTGTTGCATGGCTCTATACAGTGAAGAACACTCTAAAAACACAGAATATTTTATTACCATTTTAAAGTTCAAACGCTGAGAAACTTCTATTATTTAATATGTTTAATACAAGCTCATTTACAAGACTATTTCATATTAACAGTAAACTAGAAAGAACTTTGGTACACCTAAGAATTAATTAAATTACACGTATCTTTTTATTCTTTTCATGCACATCTTATTATGTTCTTGTAATATACTAATCATTTATAGGTTAGATAAGTAATTTAAGTACAGTATTTACTTACCAATAAGTAGAATAATTTATATTATATCCTTAAATGCCAATCACAAAAGAAATAATAGTTTTATCACAAAATAATGCACAAAATAATTTGATGCGAATCAAAAATTTTCCATTAGGGACGCTTCTCAAAACAACAACAATCAAAGTTTAAATGAAAATGCCGCGTTTCTATTGGATATGGATCGCCTTGGCAAATAGACCTATGGGATTGCCGCCACCGATACCGCGGCCATTTCGTTATTTATAATTTTTCCCCAGATTTGGGGAATTATAAAAAATATGCCAACTTCAAAGTCAATTATTTAATCTCTGAAAAGTATTATTATTGTAAGTATTATTATTCAAAATGTCTGGTTTGACTTACTTTACTTTATTTAATGCATGTAAGGGGGATATATCTAACATAACGAAATATCGCGTCAGAGTGTTGCCTAGGCAAATAGACCTATGGGATTGCTGCCACCGATGCGACGCGGCCATTTTGTTATTTATAGTTTTTTCCAGATTTGGGGAATTACAAAAAATATGCCAACTGCAGTCAATTATTTAATTTCTGAAAAGTATTATTATTGTTATAATATTATTATAATATGGTATTATTCAAAATGTCTAGTATGACTTACTTTACTTTCTTTAATGCGTGTAAGGCGATATATCTAACATAGCGAAATATCGCATCAGCTTGTTGCTGAAATTATTACGACTTAAGGTGCATCTGGCAACATCGCATTGTTAGCGTGTTGCGAGGTCGTGATCGTGAATGTTAGTTTCACCCCCGTGGTGTAATCGTTCGCATTCAGTCTGTGGTTCCCGATTGTTAATTTGTTCTTTATATGCATTTAATCACTTAAAGGTATTAATCAAGTATCAAGTTCATAAAGATGAAAATTTGGACAAGTGAACATACGTTTAAGTAAGTGACAAGTTTTATTTTGTAATTTTTGAAGAATATTAATTTTTCTGTTATTTTCCTCTTTTAGCCACCCTTGGGAAACCGTTGCTACAGCTGCATGGAGAAAATACCCCAATCCACATAACCCCGCCGTAATAGGTACCGATGTGGTTGAAAGAAGAGTTGTCGATGGTGTTTTACATACACACCGATTAGTTAGTTCAATATGGTATTTTCCTAAATGGGCCCAAGCTGTAAGTTTGTTTTCTTTATACTTTATTAGAAAAAATTGTATACCTTATCCGTTTTTAAAACAAGAAATATTTCTATAGAGTAAAACTATTTCTAGGTTAAGTTCATTACGTCACTAACGTCACAAAAATGTGGGACGACGATTTCGACAATTATCTTTGTTTAAGATTAAAAATAGTTGATAAGATGATGTCCTAAACGTTACAATTTATTGCCGTAATGAACAGAAAATAATAAAAAGTATGAATCTTAATTAATAATTGACAAATTCAACTTTTTCCTCATTAATATAAGATAACCTTCAACAAAAATTTTCATGGTTATCCAATCCCAAAAGTCGACCTTTGCTCTTACACGAAGCGCACGTGAAAGTATTTGACGTACATACATTGTCTGGATGTAAAATGTGATTGCCTATTTATATATACTGCGTGAGAATATAGAATATCTAATATTTTTAGAAGTAGAAGCAGTAATTACAAAATAAAAAGGGAAAACAAAGCAAATATTTAAACCTGCTACTCATGAATAACAGAAATGAATGATATTTATGAAGGTATTTACATTTTCTTAACCCTGCAGTGGTCGCGTGCTTTCTACTTACATCAGTAGTCGTGTGGCCCACTATTGTACTCCAGATACGGTATTTATTTTTTAGGCATATTATCAAATAAATTTAATTATATTATGACAGTTAATAATAATAACTATATTAATGTTGGTGCAAGCAGTTAACGCCTTAATTTCTTTAAAGGACTATTATGGACTGATACTTCTTGGTCCGTTTCCGAATCGTGGTCGCTGTTCTCAACAGCATAAATTTCATTTTCGAAATCGGAACCCGATTCTACCTCTTCTTCTACATCTGGACATTCTTCTAACCACTGCAACAATATCTCGTCAGCTCCTGGGTCATCAACCTTAACTCTTTTCCTACTTGACATTGCTAAAAAAGAGTAAAAATCATTACATACTCAATTTACATAAGTATATACGAACAGTGTAAGTGTAAGACATACTGAAGCTATTTTTAGCCAGACAGGTACCTAAACATCTAAGCTGAAGGTAGGGAAGGCCAACACCCTCAAACGTTAAACATGGGCAGAAGGACAATGTTCTAAACACAGCTGTTTCCAATCTAAATTGAAAATAGGTAGAAAAAAGCAAGGTTGTCAGATATATTTTTAAAATTGCTAAGCTCACTATACAAGTATACTTCATACTTCAGTAAACTGTTAGTTCGTGACGTTCTTAGAAAGCTAGTTTGGAAATATTTAAAAAAAATACATAGATATAAATTTATTAGTTAGCATTAAAATAAAGCGTTTAAAATTGCTGGAAAAGATAATTATAAATTAAAACAACTTTATGTATGTTATTATACTTAAGAAAATTTTGAACGCGATGCCGCGAATGCACCAGCAAATGCCGACCATTATACTATAGGATTGCTTTATATGTAATACATCCAAATACTTATTCGGTCCACTATGCCATAAAATTTTTACGACGTCGTTAAAATGATTTAGGACTTTAGAAATTCTACGTGTTTAAGGCGCCAGTGACGTGTATTTCAGTTAGGTTTATTAACAGAGACAATTTTTTGAGATTGTCTGGCTAAATGAGCATTATTAACAGCAAATTATATTACAAATATTAAGAGTTTTGTATGCAGGCCAATTTTAATCTCCTATATTGATTTGAATGAAAAAAATTAGTTCACAATTTTCGAATTTATAAAAGATATATGCACGCCCATGGAATCATAAAGTTGCACCGCTTTTTTTGTTCCCCAGGCGTATTTATCATTTTCAATTAAAATTAGAAGGACTATACAATAGTACACCGCGCGACCACTGAAGGGTTAAGGGCAGCGGTCTTTTCTGATCGAAAATTGTGAAAATTTTGAAAACTACTGAATTTATGTATATGATAATACAGGGCGTCACATTATTAAGGGGTCACAGTGCAACTAGAGATTATTTGGGTAAAAATATTACGATTTAACCAAACTTACCTTAGTTCAGAAGTTATTGATAACCATGATACAGGGTGTCAAAGTTATAATTTTATTTTCGATTTCCGTAAATAACTTTAAAAAAACAATTTTTTTACAAAATCTGGTGTTTGGGGTTTTTTTGAGGAGATATTTTCATTTGTCAATCATTTTGATTTAAGTTGTAGAGGGCGCTCTCTGCAGCATTCTGCATATATAAAAAATGGCGGAAGTGTTTTTTGCGTCAAAAAATTTCTGTTTTTATTGAAAATATTGATTTTTCAACTTTTATCGACATAAATGTATCTCCTTTATTAGTATATATTAAATGTCGCTCCGAATGACCGTTTTAAGAGATATGTGCGTTTAAAGTGCAGGTTGTGCATTGAACACTGCAACCACCTGCGCTAGGTTATTGTTATTTATAAGGGTTTAGCCGGATAAATATGACGAGTCGGCCCCCAAATGAGAACCTATATCGAAACTTATGTTTTAATATCTACTTGATGTACAAACACAATTATTGTACATTTCGCGACCAGCTTTTCGCTTTGACCTTGAGATATGGGAAAAAATAACCGTACGCATGACTATTATTCAAAGTAATATATCTCAAAAACTAAATAAGCTAGAGAAGTGAGACCAACGCGAGGCTTTAGGTTACATTACAAAGTATATCATATATTTTTTTTATTTTTAGAATTACTTTTTTATATATAAAAAAAAAAATAAATCATAATTTTTTTTTCGTGTTCTCTGAGACTTACAATCACGAAAATAATATATGTTATGCTCCTTTATGTGCACTATTACTCATAAAAATTGCGTGAGAAAAAAGTTGGCGCAACACTTGATTCACACAAAATGTGATTCGCGCCTTGTAATGGTTGGGTATATGCATAGGGTATATGTAAACACTAGCGACCCGCCCCGACTTCGCACGGGTGCACGCGGCTTTTTTTGTAGACCTTTTTAAGGTGTACAATACTGTAGTACATTATTTTGATCTATCTCGTAGGGTTCAGCCAGCGTTTGCAATGTAAACGCAAAAAAAATGTGTTTATTTACGACTTCACATTAGAAACCTCTAAAATTATCAGTGTTTCTCTACTATATTATGCATGTATTATACATATAAACCTTCCTCTTGAATCACTCTATCTATTAAAAAAAAACCGCATCAAAATCCGTTGCGTAGTTTTAAAGATCTAAGCATGCATAGGGACAGACAGACAGCGGGAAGCGACTTTGTTTTATACTGTTATGATGATTATGATGACTACCTATGCACGCGGGAAAAATTGTAAACAAACAAGTTCGAACTTATTATCACGCTGTTTATTATATTTTATGGCTTACTAACGTCGCATTGTCATTGGTATTGCTCTAGAAGGTAGCTTATGACTTGGATTTTTGTGATATTTTGTTTCAAGATTTTAAAATTAGTGACTGTTAAACCAAATTATTATTATTATTAATATAATAATTAATAATAATATATAATAATAATTCGGTTATAAAAAAAGTTATAAAAACTGAAGTTAAAGTGTTTAGTGATTGTTTGAATAAAACAGTAACAGTTAATGATATATTCTGTAACAAGTGTCGACTTATCCCATATATTAACAAGAAAGCTTCTAGTTCTAAATGTACAGCATCTGACGAGGTGTATTTAAGCATGGAAGTATGCGATGAAGCATCAGAGACTACAGGAGTGCCGGAAAAAACTTATGTCATTTCTGAAGATTCTGATACCAGTAGTGACATTGATATTGCATATGAGTACTATCTTAGTGATGATTATATTGGCATTCCATTTGTCCAAAATTGAGCGTTCTGCTGAGGTCCTAACTAAATTATTTGCGACTCAAAATGTTCCAGTAGTAATTAATTACAAGAGTGACGATGATTAATATTTTTTGTTTCTGGTATTTTGATTAACACGAAAAGTAATAAAAGTGGTGATAATTATAAATATTGAACACTGGTTGTTTTTTCTTTTCTTTTTTGAACAATTTTATTCCAACTCTTAAAAATAATTACCTATGTTCTAAAACAAGTTGGTGCAACACTTCGAAAAAAAATAAATAAAATGTGATGTGATCCTTATAGTACAAGGGTATACTATAAGGCGCGAATCACATTTTATTTTTATTTAAGTGTTGCACCAACTTTTTCTCACGCAATTTTTATGAGTAATAGTGCACATAAAGGAGCATAACATATATTATTTTCGTGATTGTGTCTCAGAGAACACGAAAAAAAATATTTATTTATTAAATATGATTTTTTTTATTTTTTTTATATAAAAAGTAATTCCAAAAATTTAAAAAAAATATATGATATACTTTGTAATGTAACCTAAAGCCTCGCGTTGGTCTCACTTCTCTAGCTTAATTAGTTTTTGAGATATATTACTTTGAATAATAGTCATGCGTACGGTTATTTTTTCCCATATCTCAAGGTCAAAGCGAAAGCTGGTCGCGAAATGTGCATAAATTGTGTTTGTACATCAAGTAGATATTAAAACATAAGTTTCGATATAGGTTCTCATTTGGGGGCCGACTCGTCATATTTATCCGGCTAAACCCTTTATTCATAAATTTTTAGACAGGTTAAAAATAAGACTTTTTCAAACTATAAATTTTTCCCCAAAAATACACCCCCTCCGAGCTAGAGCGAAAGGAAAAAATAAAGTAAAACGCGTCTGGTTTCGTGGCATTTATTACAAAACGGATAGGGTTTGAAAATTCGCAAAAACTGCTCGAAATGACTGCCACCATATTCAATGCAAAGCTCACACCTACGGACGACAGACTGAGCTGTTGCACGGCACTCTGCTGGTGTGATCTCCCTGGCTGCTTGAATAATCCTTTCCTGGAGGGCAGCTTCGTCGTTAACGGGCTCCGCATAAACCTTTTCCTTAGTCGTACCCCAAACAAAAAAGTCCAAAGGAATCATGTCTGGAGAGCGCGCTGGCTAACGATTCATCCTCCCAGAAAACAGTCGTGCAATCATCGCTGGACCGGGAGAATGTAATGGGCTAGACATCCATCTAATTGGAACCATCTGTTTCCTTTTTCATTTAAACGCATGTCGTCTAAGATTGGTTGAAAATCATTTTCCAAAAAATTAAGAAATGCTTGACCATTGCGTGTAGGCAGAAAAATTGGACCGATGAGTGAATAGTTGCGAAGTCCATCCAAACGTTGCACGAAAATTGATATTGAAATATCTCGTACGGCATGAGGATTTTCGTGCTGCCAAATGTGAGCGTTATGCTGATTAAAGATATACCAGCGCGAGTGAAAGTTGCTTCGTCGGTCCAAATCACCATTATTCACCATCCGAGTATATACAGTGTGTCCAACGTAAGGTATATTCACCCTTCTAAAATCCTTATATGTGGTCCGATTTTCAGGAACTTTTTTTTATGTATAGGTTTCGTAAAAAGCATTGAATGCATGCATGTATCCGGAGAAGTAAAGTCATGGCCATCTAGTAGATTTTTTTCATTCATAAAATAAGTACTATTAGCGATTTTTTTAGTAAATAATTGACATCGGATTCTTATTCAGGGCCATTGTAAAATGGACCAATTTTCGTTTGGTTTGACTACAGCGTGTTGGAAAATAGATATTAAAAATTGAACTCAATATCAATTTTTTCCAATCATCAGAATCACAAAACTGGACGTTTTCCACGAAACACCGAACTACTACACTTTTCTCGACGCGCGTTTCGCCAACCAAGTTGGCATCTTCAGGAGAAGATTAAAACTGAGTTTTGATCTTCTTTTTTTTGATCTGAACTGAACTGAGTTTTAATCTTCTCCTGAAGATGCCAACTTGGTTGGCGAAACGCGTCGAGAAAAGTGTAGTAGTTCGGTGTTTTGTGGAAAACGTCCAGTTTTGTGTTTCTACGCTGAAGGTTCCAGTACCCACTGCACAATCATCAGAATGGCAATAAACTATACCATTTTAAATTTTGAATGGCATAAAAAAAACAGCAAACTTGTTTTTTTGTAAACAATGACAGTACTATTTGGAAATTTTCAGCAACAATCTTAAATAAATGATCCTGGAGTGGGTTCTGAAACCTTCGGCGTAGAAACAAAAAAACTGGGCGTTTTCCACGCGTTTCGTGGTGGCATGGTTTAATGCCATTCTACTTATATATTTTAATATACTTATATATACTTAATTAATGTATTAGGTGATGTAACTACATATATGTTAATCTTATTCTAAGAACAAAATTTTGCCAAGAATGATTTTTTTTTGGTGAAATAAAAAAATTCAATCTTTTCCTTTTTCAAACCTTAACCGTGGACATACTGTACATACCCAAAACATTTTCAGTTTGATCCGACTTTACTGGGGATTCTAAAGATATTGAGAATTTAATATAATTATTTTAAGAGATATTAATATGAGAAATATAAATGTTTCCGTCTTGGAAAACCTAACTGGATAATTCTCAAAAAGTGACTCATCCTCATAACTTTGTTGTTTTCATTTCCTTTGTTTTCAAATTTTGTAAAAAAAATTTCGTCATATTTAAACTTTTCGCCAATTTTTTTTCGCAATATGTAAGCTTAAAAAATAAAAACTGTCAATAAAATCAACATAAAACAATTTTTCTAAACTAAGCAGTCTAGATCAAAAGTTTTAGATATACAAAACCAATAAACAAATTGAAATGATGTGTAAAACAGTGACAAATGACATATCATTGTGCTCAGAATGACATTTAGAATAAATATTATAGAGTGAAAATAAATATGACGTCTCATTTAAGATTCGGAAGTTGGGGACATTTCCGGTTAAACCGGAAGTGAATAAAAATTGTCGGCAGTCAATAAATGCAGATTTATGTATATCTGATATCCACTAACATCTAAAAACAACAACCTTATTGGGTGAGCCACTTTCGAGAATCACCCGGTATACTATACAAATTACTGCGTGCTTTTTGAAAACATTTCTGTTTAAATCGCACCTACCTACATATACGTATATTATCTATACACTCGAACCCCTCTTATTTCACCTTCGCTTAATTCACATCCTCCGTTATTTCACCACGTTTCCCCTATTAGGTCGCGAAACCGTCCCGGTTAAGTCGCCGCCTGTAAAAGTTTTAGAACTACGTTTGGAATTGGATTCTCGCATGAATATGTACAATTTTTATTGAAAAAATGATTGTGTAATACATTTATTGATTTAAAATAGGTTAGGTGTCTTTTAAAAATATTTAATCTTTAAAATATTCATTCAAGTGGAAAATTGAACTTTGTCACGCACGACTGGGTATATGTACATTGATTTTTCGTTCAGTTGGCTCATTTTTCGTTATAACAAGTGCTGTGGTATATCTTTAAATATTTCTTTTGCAGCTAAAATACGAAAAAGTTCAGGTTATGATCGCGACTTAAGAGAGGATAAATTTCGCGACTTAAGCGAGGTAATGATGCACGGATTTGGCGACTTAAGAGGGGTTCGAGTGTATATTGTTTCGAGTTTGCATTGAAGTGGCCTACATACGATTACACAATAAATTAATCTCAATTAATCTCAATACAGTAAAACCCTTAAGGGGGTATTCTAGTCTACAAATTTGAGAAAATCGAAAATTTTTTTTTCATTTTTCCAAAGTTAAGACATTCAAGAATATGCCCTTAATAGGATTTTTCAAAATTTCAATTATTTTATGAGTTACAGCCATTTTTTGTGACGCGGCATCGGCTCGGTCCGACCGGAACAAATGAACAATAAACGGTAGACGCTGCCCAAGTACTTACGAAACACGAAACGTATTTAGTCGGAATCTTTTCGTCTTAGTATTTATATCAAATTAGTTTTGAGCCAGCCTTCAAGCAACGTGGACGTGCTAACTGATTAAAATTGCCGGAAACTTGTCTCAAAACTTTAAACGCGTTTTTCTCAAAACTACTTTTTTTCGAGTTCGCGTGCACGATATCTAATGAATCTATCTAATCTAATGAACCGATTTATTTGAAATTTGGTGTGAATGTTCTTTATACATTCCTCTACCGCCTCAAGCACGCTAAGATCAAAATTTTTAATTTTACTATTTTAAAAAAATCGGAATTGTTAAAAAAACATGCAAAAAAACTTTTTTTTTTAAACGGCCGCCATTTTATGAAAACATTTTGTTTTGACTTTTCCAAGGTTCGGGCTATAGGAGCATCTATATTAAATAAGAATCCGTTCGGCTTCTTTGTTTCAGATGACCAGAAGGGTTGAAATCATGCACGCCAGGACACCCTTTTTTTTCGACCCCCCACTTTGCCAGGTCATAACTGTCAATTTTGAGTCTTTTTTTTCAGTTAATTTTTTATGTTATTTTAAAATATCAATAAACAAATGATAAAAAATGGATAGTAAAAATATTTTTTGTTTCGTTTGTACAGAGCTTCAAAAACCGCCCGAAATTCATGCCTCTAGACTAGAATACCCCCTTAAGCGAGACCTCAAGTATCTATGTAGTTGATCGGATACAACTCATATCCGAGATCGTTAAATATTTATTAGAGAACTTCATCGCTTTGCCACAGTCTTCGCCATTATGAATTCAGTAGTGAAATTGAAATATTGAATTCCAATAATATCACTTCTACAACATTAATTATTCACTATTATTAAGCGACAGAACCATCTGCTATGGTTTTAATTACTTCTAAAAATCCCAGAATGATCTGATCATAAAATTACCATTGCAAAGTAATATAACATTTTTATTGGAACAAATATTGGAGGCCTTTTCCAAACGTTTATACGAGGATTTATACAACCATACATTTAATACAATCCTATGTATGTACGTATGTAATGGTAATAGATATATTGGTGGTCACCCCCATCTATAAATAATTTACTCGCTGGTGGTGGTTAAAATTATAACTAAAACGAGGTGCACCACATGCCATGAACACACGTGATCCACATAATAATTAAATAATAAATAATTATTATTAAATTGTCATGGAAATTATGAATTCTCCGGTTCGAACTAAATCTACAGCTCGTTATATCTGTGCTGTTAGGGGCTGCAATAGTAAATCAAATAAAAACAGATCTAATCTTCCATTCGTTTCCTAAGTCTGGTGACAGTGTTGTGCAAGTCGAAAATGTATTTGGAAATTTTGAAAAATTAGACAGATTAAAAGCATGGAAACGTTCTTAAATTAAAAAATGTATCTCCAGGAATGCGAGTTTGCTCATTGCACTTTAATGAAAGTGATTACATAATTTCAAGTACGTAAGTAAATGCAGTCTAACCTCAAAAAAATAATAACAGTAAAAACAGCAGTCATCCGAAAATTTTTAAGGTTTTTTAATGAACAAATAAAAAAAGAAAGATTTATAAATGCCAGTTTTCATCAATTTTATGTTAATAATAATAAACTACTTAACTCCAAAAATTTAACAATTTTCAGATGTCTATTTTTAATATGACAATTCAGTAACTCAATACCAAAACAGTGTTAGTTTTAACTTAAAATATGTAGTAATATTAGATACAATCCATCTAATTCATTGCCTTTTCTGAAACATCATGACATGATTTTATTTATAACAAAAAAAAAAACAAAATATTTTCGAAATTTTAAATTATGATTTGAGGTTAGAAATGTACATACCGGTAATCCACTGCACTTTTCACCCATCCCTGCTTTACAAGAGCATTGAATCGACAAAATTTTGCCATTATTTGTTATTTTTCCATTAATTTCATAGGGTCGTTCTTTTATGTGAGAACTTTGTAAACAGAACGCGGTTCTTTGAAGAAATCGTACGTTTACTTGAAAGTCCTACAATGTTTTTAAATAAATGTAATATTCAATATACAATCGCTGTAATCTCTTATGAAGTCCTTTGTAATCATTTGAAATCAATATTAAGATATTTTGAAATCTAAATTTTAAATTTTGTAGGTACATACATGTAATTCCTACGGTGGGAATTGATTAAATTTGAATAGTTCCTCGTATGCAGTGGATTTATAAAAGAACAAATATTAGGTGGGTAAATTAGGTAAAATATAATATAATACATTAGAAACTTTATACACAAATTCAAGGATATCTACATCTTCAAAAATATATTGTTAACAAATTTCAGATTTTCTAAGACGACTTCGTAGGAAAATTACTCCAGAAAGGAAAATTTCCTTTTTGGTGTTTATTTACTTTACGAAATTTACCTTTTTAAGTAAAATGTCTAAAAGGTAATTTACCAGTTGCTCATCTCTAAAACATTGTAATATACATTAAGAAAATGTCCATTTTTTATTTATTTCATTTAAATCTATTTAAGATGACGCGTTTCGTTTTTTTAAAATTCAAGAAACTTTTATGAGAAGGAATGTGCTCTGTAAATAAACGTAATGGATTAATACTGATATTTATTTAATCTAGATAACAAATTGGTGTAATGATGAAGTACTTGCTTAATTAAAACTCGACGTAATGAATTTCATATTGGAGCTTTTTTTTAATGTTTCTAGGGAAGCCACATTTATCTGTTGTTGCTGTTTCATTTAACCCCGATACAGGTACATTTACTTTTGCACACCTCCATATATATGACAATGGGTTCATCGCAAAAGAAATGTCAAGTTTGTTAGGTGGGCCTCGAACTCGCTGACAGTGATTCAGTGGAAAAGTCAGAGTGCCACACCGCTAACACCCACTAATTGCCACTGTTCAACGTATTTCAATGGAACGGACCTTGAGAACCTGTCCAATAGTTGTTTAATTCTAAATTTTGGCAGGTGTCATATAATGCACATCAATCATTTATCATAATCTCACATTTGTTCAATTCGGCAATTTAACAAACGTGGTCGATTGACCTTTTGCAACTGTGCCAACTCATCATCTTATCAACGTAATGATTTTTGTCCCATCTATCTCGTTTATAAATCAGTTACCGGTTATCTCGTCTACAATCACCTAGTTATAACGACTTGTTATTTAGGAATAAATAAATTTTTTCCAAAAACTTCGAGACCCGCCTTTTAAGATGTAACATCTTCAGACGCTGTGCCTGTTCATTAAATCGCACTTAAATAAATACAGATTAAACATTTTTCAATCGAAATAAAAAATAATAAAAATTTGTTTTCTTTATTTAAAAAAATAAATTTATCTGGGTTTTTGAGCTTACCTGTTACTCTGCAAAAAAACAAAAATATAGTTCTTACATAACTTGGTTGCGCAAATAAAAAAAACAAGCTTAAAAAACTCCGGATTATTAAAGAAAAGTATATATTTGTATAAGCACATATTGAGTAAAAAAATCCTTTGAATTCGTTTTTTGTCGTATTCCGTGGGTATATCAAAAACAAAGAAAGGTATAGTCCTTCTAATTTTAATTGAAAATTATAAATACGCCTGGGGAACAAAAAAAGCGGTGCAACTTTATGATTCCATGGGCGTGCATATATCTTTTATAAATTCGAAAATTGTGAAATAATTTTATCATTCAAATCAATATAGGAGATTAAAATTAGCCTGCATACAAAACTCTTAATATTTGTAATATAATTTGCTGTAAATAATGCTCATTTAGCCAGACAATCTCAAAAAATTGTCTGTGTTAATAAACCTAGCTGAAATACACGTCACTGGCGTCTTAAACAAGTTGAGCGCCTAAAGTCGTAAATTGTTTTAACGACGTCGTAAAAATTTTATGGCACAGTGGACCGAAGAAGTATTAGCAATGTATTAAATGCAAAGTAGTCTAATAATCTCGTTGACCGGTGTTATCGCCAATGGTTTTACTCTGTGCTGCGAGCCGCTTGAGCCGCCGTTGCCGCCTCTTCAAAATTTTCTTAAGTATAGTAATATACATAAAGTTGTTTGAATTTATAATTATATTTTCCAGCAATTTTAAACGCTTTATTTTAATGCTAACTAATAAATTTATATCTATGTATTTTTTTTTTAATATTTCCAAACTTGCTTTCTAAGAACGTCACGAACTAACAGTTTACTGAAGTATGAAGTATACTTGTATAGTGAGCTTAGCAATTTTAGAAAATATATCTGACAACCTTGCTTTTTTCTACCTATTTTCAATTTAAAATGGAAATAGAGTACCAGAAATTAAGAACCAGATCACCCCTGTAATGTATTTATTTATAATCCGATTTAAACGATTTTGGTGTCAAAATATAGGGCAAAAAAAAACTATTTTTGAACAGGTAAACACATCTGATTTCCTCAAACCAAGTCCTTTTGTCCAATGATCTGCTAGGAGGTAATAATTATCGAAAAAAGCTTTAGGAATATTAAAAAAAATTGTTTTGTATATAATAGTTTAGTCCCTTTAGTAACTTTTTTTTTTTATAAATCGTCTTGGTAACTTCTAAATTGTAATAGATCCTTATCTATTACTCGGTTAGTTAGACAAAAGTTGCGCAATTTATACATATATGTATATTGAAGGTGAAGAATGATTTCACAGACAGAATATTTTCAGCAGTAAAGAAAAAAACGAAAAATGGTAGGTATTAAGGACCTCACATTAATTACAGTTTAGAAGTTACCAATGCAATTCCATCGAAAAGGCGGAGAGAAAAGTACGTAATAATTATTAGAATTATTATTTTCCCATTGTATAAAACTTACAATTAGGAAAATAACAAATAACTTTCAGAAGACATGTTTTCACTTTACCAACTAAAAAGTGAGAACAAATGTTCTAACAGAGCATTAAGATTTTTCTTTTCTTAGTAAAACTTTTTTAAATTACAATAGACCAATTTCCATCCATTTTTTTTAATGTCAAATTTGACAGGTACTGAAAGTCACGTGATCCCGTTCGAGTAGGTCGTTTTTATTCGTTTTTAAAGCAACCCCAAGTTGAATGAATTCCAAAAAAAGTTGTTAATAAAAATTTCTTATATGATGCACCCTTTATGAAGGACACATATACCGGGTGATTCTCGAAAGTTGCTCACCCTATAACTTTGTTGTTTTCAGCGATAAAATGGTGAAATTTTAGAATCTGCATTTATTGACGTAGTCGGCAAATTTTATGTATGCTATTTGTGAATCAACAATGTTTTTGTTTTCAAAGGCACTTAATATCCGTGCATTAAAATCAAGGCCTATGTTGTGTTAATATTTCATGTGTAGTGTGCAACATCAAAGTGTTGGTAACAAGAAGCACTATTTGAATAATCCAATGAGCTATACTGTTCCCATTTGAAAAAAATTGAGAAAACATTGAATAATCCAACTAAACAAAGATAAAACAATTTTTTAACTGTAACGTTTTTATTAACTCTAAGCACTCTAGATCAAAGGTTGTTAATCAAAAAATAAATCACATGATGTGTCAAAAAGTGACTAATTACAAATTATATATCATTAGCTCAGAATGACATTCAGAATTAAAACAAGTGAAAATCAATATGACATGCCATTTAAGATTAGGAAGCTGGTGTCATTGTCGGTTAAACCGAAAGTGGATAAGTGAATAAAAATAACCGACTATGTCAATAATTGCAGATTTATGTCTAATATCCAATTCTGTGTTTTCATTATTTTATATCTGAAAAGAACAAATTAATAGGGGTGAGCCACTTTTAAGAAACACCCGGTATATGTATATAAATGTGTATTCCTTTTAAGTAAATTTAATGTTTCATGAAAATATTTTTTTTATATTTTTTTTTATTTATAGTTGATTGGCTCTGCAAAGATCTGCTACGCTAGTGAACAATCTGAAGTCAACCCAGCATCTCGTCACATGGTCTTAAAAACCATAAATTTGACTTTCTGTCGGCACATAGCAGTGGATGAAACATTGAAATACATTCCCCATCCTTCTGACTCCAGTAAAACACTTCTTAAACAAGAGGCCGTAGTTATGGTGAAAGGGGTACCTCTTACGAATTACATGGAAGATCTTTTGACAAATAAAATTTCAAAGAACGCTGGGAAGGGACGACAGGCTATGGAATCGGTCATTAATAAAATCAACGAAGAAGTAAAAGATCTAACTAGAAGTACAGATGAAATTTTTAATCAGACTAAAAAATCTTTAGACGATATTGCCTCGAGCGCAAAAAAATCAATGGATGGTATTTCACAAAAAGCAAAGAAGAGCCTGGATGACATACATAATCTAAGTCTTAGCTAATTATCTATCCTCTTAGCACAATTTTTTTATTGATGACCTTTTCTCACTAAAATTACAAATATTCTAATTTGAACACTGCAATTATACTTAATATGTTCCTCTCTCTGAATAGATATTTTATAGTCAGTGTCGTTAAAATATTTGTATTTTAGACTAGGATGAACACCTTGTACCTTCTTTAATTTGTGAAGACTATTAGCATTTAACTCACTATTTTTTTGTTAATAAATTATATAAATTATTGTATAACTGAAGTTGATTACTGCAGGCTGGTCCTGCGTGAGAATGTGATTATATCGCAACATGTAAGTTTAAGTATTTGTTTATCAAACATTCCCACACATGAATGTTTTAGATTAGTTGTAAATAATTGTTATTAAAAAACAATTGCGATTTATAACTGTTTTATTTGATTTTTGCATTTCTGGAAATGCAGAAAATTTAATAGTTGCAAAGATGGATTATGGTTTAAAAGAGTGACGGCAAAAATAGCTGTTTTTTAACACGTTTTCTGGAGCTCACTAGAGAATCGTAGAAAAATGCTAATAATATTTGGCAGGTATCAAATTACTCGTCATGAAAAATCAAGATGAGCATGTTTTTTTTAGTTTTTTAAAAATTCTCGAAAATCGGGGTGATTTAGGGATTGAAAATACCCAAAAAGTGATTTTTTTATTGAATGAATGTTAAAAAAATTAATGTGATGTGTTTATATGATTGATGAAAACTTGTGATGGTCAAAATTTCACCCTTAAGGGGGTGAAATCATTCCCTAACTATAAAAGAAATTGAAATTTTTTAAAAAATCTGAAAAAAAAAATTTAGGTCTTGAATCGTAAGATATTGAGAAAAAAAATACTTTCTACCGATATTTATGAAAAAATAACTCCCATCCCCAAGGGTCATCATCTTAAACATCAGAAGGTAAGATATTTCCATACGAATCCGAGAAAACATTCCAATTTTTATATACGGGGAGGTAGACTCGACTCAATCTGTACATTCCAACTTATTTTTATAAAAACAACCCTTCAGATCATCACATTAATTTTTTAACATTCATTCAATAAAAAATGTAATGAATATTGTTTTTAGAGTAATTGATACTATTTAATTTTTTTAAAAACTAAAAAACATGCTCATCTTGATTTTTCATGAGTAATTTGGTACCTGCCAAATATTTTTAGTCCAGAAAACGGGCTAAAGCGGTCACTCTTTTTAGGCATATACAATCACAATTAAAATTAAGTTCAAATAAAAAAAAATAAAGAAGTACCTACTAAAAGCCAAATTTACACCAATTTTTGTGTGTAAAACCACATCTTGTATCGGAATTTTACCTTGCACAAATTTTTTCACTTGTAGTTTTTTCCCAGCTGTTAAAAGGTGTGTGTTTACAGATTAGTGGAAAATTCACTTATTTAAGAGGGAAGAGAAACATTTAAAAAACTGTTTAGTCTAATGTGCAATAAAAATTTACATAGGTAAACATGCATTTAAACTATATTGAGGAAGTAAACATACCACCACTTTTTTGCAACAACAATTTGCAAAGGGAAATTTGATACTAATATAAATAATAAAATCTTAAAATTCGTATTGTAGCAGTTAGATTAGAAATGTAATGAGCATTAAAAAAAATGTCATCAAAGTTGACCGAGCAAAAAAATACGTATTTTTATTCTTAATCTTAAGTTTATAACCTTATTGAACTGTTAAGGCGGTCACATTATGTGATGGGCACTTTTATCGGATATATACAAAACAGAAGTAAAAAAACTAAAAAAAAATTCGAAAAAATAAGACCCTATTACACAAAATGACGACCGCCCATATTTATTGAGTATTTGAGCTCTTAGAGACAATAACGTGTTGCAGTATCCACTGTTCCATTAGTTTCTTAAATTTTATTGACAATGCATTGTTGAAGGAGTTCCATATCTCCAACGGGAGTTTTAAAAATTGAATTTTTTATATAAGGCCAAAGAAAAAATCACAATCAAATCTGCATGTTCATACTAATACACTCTTCGAAAAATTCGCCAATATAATTAATTATTTACCTAGTAATATGCGCACAGAACATCATCTTGTTGAATATAACCTTCCAATTCGTCGTCATGCAACATTTGTACAAAAAGTGTTAAAACTTCTAATGGTATCTCTATGTATTCACTGTTCCTTAAAAAAAATAGGTCCAACGCTCCGTCCTCTGCCCACAGCTGCCCACACTCCAATTTTCTGTGGATTTAGTAGTTTCAACATAAAAGATGAGGGTTGCCTGCATTCCAAGTTCTCATATTCTGAGAGTTAACTTAGCCCGAAAGATGGAACCAAGCCTCATCAGTAAAAAAAACTTTTTCGAACACAGCATTATTATTGTTAACATGGTTAATAAATCATGGACAGAACTGTAGCCTTAAGAGATTTGTCTGTTCTGAGAATTTCAAGTGTGGATTTCAGAGGATATGGATGGAGATTCAAACCATTTTTGAAAATTCGTTGACACGTATAGGGCAGATTTACTTGTTGGCTCAGATGGCTAATTGATGTTCTTGGATTGTCCGTTATCACTTTAAACTAAAAATTTCAACATTTTCTTCTCTCCTTACTGCCACTTCCTTGTTTCCGGTTGACGCTTCCAGTTTGCCAGTACAAATTTAGGAAACGTTTTATTAACCGGCTAAAATGGTTGAAACGAATAACTGTCTGGCAAACAAAGTCCTCACATTCTGCTCTCATCGAATATATCCCGTTTCCATTGACTCTACTGTAATTACTAAAATAAATTTTAAGTGAAACACGCCCCTGTTCTTCATTAAAAATGAATTTCATTTTTTATTTTACAATTGTGAAGCCACTTAAACTAAAATAACTAAACTAAAAATGTACATATATACAGGATGTTCCACATAAGACGGTTTCTTCCATAATTTATTGTTTCTTCCACTGTTATTGTGAATTTAAGAAAAAAATGTTTCAAATGAAAGTTCAAGCCATGTGGTGCATGTTTGTAAAATATTTCTACTCATACAGGGATTTCATGTAATGTAATTTCATTCACAACTTCGTTATTTTAAAGGAAACACCCTGTATATTTGTAGGTACATTTTTGGATACCCCACTAAATTTTAAGTCGACTTTATTAACCATACAGAGTCCCTATGGCTGCCACACCTCCCAATTTGGGCTGGAGTCTCCTGATTTCGAATTGACTTTCCCGCAACAAGTTTGGTAAACTTTCGAATTACGTGGAAAGGTCCCGCAACCTCCCGCGGATTATGATTGGATGATTGATGATTGGATTATCCAACTCGTTTGTGCTGATTCCATTCTTTTGTTTAAAAAAATCAACGTGGCGTCCTTTGTGTTTATTGTATGTACTTATAAAATTAATATGGATTTTGAAAAATCCTCAATGTGTTGATAGGATGTGCACCACAAAACATCTACACTGGAGTCTCCAAAATTCGGCGTAGCTCGGGAACAGAATGTCTCCAGAATTTGGCTTCAAGAGGGGTACCCCACCACAGCCACTGAAAAGTCACGGCATTGGTGCTTACTGTCAAGTGAGGCTGTACTTATTTGTTGTTTTGCCGGCGTGAAAAATGTACGTAGGAGTGCGCGGACCAACTTTTTAGTAAATTTTTAGTAATGGAGCCAAAAATTGTAAGGGTTCTATAAATACACATAAAGGATCCCATAATATAAAGGAATATCGCGTTTTTAATTATAATTCTGCTTCCTATTCAATAAACTAATGTTGCAAGGATTTCCAAATAGCGCGCCGCACAGGAGCAAAGAGCTCGTGGTAATAGTGGGGATAGAAAAACGCCGAATTGCGGAGGGGATTTTTTCGCCAAATTGTGGAGGGCCAAATTTTGGAGACTCCAGTGTAAACAGAAGAAGGGCAATTCTCCATAGATAAGGAGGGAAACACGCATAGGGGCCGCCATATGCACCGGTGGCCAGTTTTTCATAATGCGCATGCGCGACGCTCAATCGAAATGCGTAGCCGTGCATTGGCATCACCAACTTCATTGTACAATTCAATTTTTCATACAGCAAATTTATTGTTGCTGAATAAATGATTGAAAATGATAAAAAATTGATTTGCAACCATACATACCCCACTTTATGATTTTATCATTCAAGGTGGAATAAATAAAAACAATTTGCTTGAAATAATTTATTTCTCCAATTATAAACATTTAAAACAATACATTATCAAAATATATCGACATAGTAAACAAAAATTATTTGAAAACAAAAAGTCAAAGGAGATTAAAATAAGAAAATTTCACATCGAGATTAGGTTGAATTTAACTTAGACATACCTGCTGGACATCGTGAACATGCTTCCTACTGATGAAGTAGAACGCTTGTTGTTGCATGGCTCTATACAGTGAAGAACGCTCTAAAAACACATAATATTTCATTACCATTTTAAAGTTCGAACGCTGAGAAACTTCTATTTTTTAATATGTACACAAGCTCATTAACAAGACTATTTCATATTAACAGTAAACTAGAAAGAACCTTGCTAAACCTAACAATTAATTAACTTACACGTATCATTTCATGCACGTCTTATTATGTTATTTTAATACTAATCATTAATTTATAAGTTAGAGAAGTAATTTAAGTACAGTATTTACTTACCAATGAGTAGAATAATTTATATTATATCCTTAAATGCCAATCAGAAAAGAAATAATAGTATTATCACGAAATAATGCACAAAATAATTTGATGCGAATCAAAATTTTCCATCAGGGACGCTTCCTAAAACAACAACAATCAAGATTGAAAATAAAATACCGCGTTTCTATTGGATATGGATCGCCTAGGCAAAGAGACCTATGGGATTGCCGCCACCGATACCACGCGGCCATTTCGTTATTTATAATTTTCCCCAGATTTGGGGAATTATAAAAAAATATGCCAACTTCAGTCAATTATTTAATCTGAAAATTATTATTATTGTAATTATTATTATTCAAAATGTCTAGTTTGACTTACTTTACTTTATTTAATGCATGTAACTGGATATATCTAACATAGCGAAATATCGCGTCAGTTTGTTGCTGAAATTATTACGACTTAAGGTGCATCTGGCAACATCGCACTGATAGCATGTTGCGAGATCGTGAAAGCTAGTTTCACCCCATCAGGCGTATGATGTATCATTTGCCGGTATTTATAGACATCAAAAAAAACGTCATCAACTCTGGCTATGAACGAGAGATAGAAATAGCGGTCATGTCTAAGCTTTTCGGTTATGTCAAACTTTTGACAAGTGACTGTCACAATTTGTAAAATAAACAATAGCTGTCATATGATGTGACAGTTTTGACAAGTAAATAAGGTTATAAATTCGACTAAAAATAGAAATACGTCTTTTTTTCTTGGCCAACTTTTGATGACGTTTTTTTTGGATGTCTATTTAACACCGCTGTTAACAGCTTCAGCCAACTGGAAACTGGGCATTATTTAAAAATGGTAACCCTGATTGGACAAGAATTATAACATCACTGTTATAAATAACGTCAAATGATACATCATAGGCCTGAATACCTAATAAAATAACTGCCAGACACTTATTTTATAAATGCGTATGTGTCAAGACCATGGAAATTTATAAATTGTTGGAGTTTGTCAAGGTAGCAGAATTGGATACGGAATACGGGCGGCCAGATGGGCCTTAACATCCGACCCACCGACGTTTCACAAAAAGACCGACGAGCATTTTAAACTGGAGTTCTCTTTTAACTTTCTCGAAAAAATAGGTTCTCTATAGTATCATGGGATCGTGAGAATGGGCACATTCAGGGACGCTCAGCGGCTGAGTAGCTAACTTAGCTACTTCCCTGAATGGACGTGGCTGACACTTTTTTGATCTCAGCGGCTGACCAATTTACTAAGCCTAAAATATAATAGCTGAGATGCTGACTGGACACTAATTCTATCATGATTCTCTCTATCGTTTTATCTGTGCTGTGAGCAACTGAATTTTAACCTACTTTTAAACAGAAGTTATAGAAAAGAAAATATTGCTTGTTTTTAAACAAAAAGATGGAAAAGAAAAAAAACGAACCTTTGTCCTTTAAGTGTCTTTAAGCACAGAATATGGCAGGGAATTATGAATCCATGATTCATGAAAGTTATCAATGCCATAGAACATATTATGTTTTCTAGATCTTTGCGAAACTCATACAAACGATTCAGGGAGTGTTAAGCCTGGTTCTCAGAGCTTCGTCATGTCGCCGCGACATTTCCCCACTACTAAAAAAAATGTTTATTACTTGCAGTAGTCGCGACACGGAATGCCACAGTTTGAATTTGAAATATTGCAGTTTGTCACAAAACATCTAAATAGACAGTTTGTATTTGCGGAAGTTCTGGATATACTTGCGTATACGGACTATCTTCAAATCGCTTGAAATTTGGAATACGGATGTTTTTGGTGTGTTGAGCACGAATCTGCGTATGCAAATACCCACAAGTGCCCGAAAGTGTCCGTAAGTGCCTCGAAGAGCCCACGAGTAAGGTTAAAATGTGCACGATTACGATTTCTGTGGAGCCGCAAAATAAACACTTATATAGGCGCAGGTAAATTCGTGTAGAACAGGCCAAATAAACACTTTTTATCCTTGTAAATCGATATCTCGCTTGGTTTTCGAGATATCGAGGGTGGAAATTTCAAATTGTAATATTGGTGTATACCAGTTCCTATGTGGCATTTGAAATGGTTTATTTGAAAACTAATTTTTTTTCAATGAACTACTAATAGTTTTGTCGGGGAAGGCCAAATTGGAGGTGAGGGTGTTTGTGAGATTGACGAGTGTAAAAGTGGACGTCGAAAGTAGGAACGTGGACGAGTTGTCGAAGGATCATGGCTTCTCGGAATGATCGTACGCGGAGAACCAAAAAAATACAGGATCGAAATTTGCTCAGAGAATAAGAGAGACAAAGCAACTTTGCTTTCTTTAATAAAAAAACACATAGCGCCGAATACTGAAATCCATACTGAAAAGCGAGATGTTCAACACTCATTTAACGATTTTGATGCTTTTAACCTTACTTGTGGGCACTTACGGACACTTGCGGGCACTTGTGGATATTTTTATACGCAGATTCGTACTCAGCACACCAAAAAACCCCGTATACCAAATTTCAAACGATTTGGGATAGTCCGTATACGGAAGTACAGCCGAAGTTCTTATTTGTCTCGCCAAAACCATCAAAAAATGGCCATTTACATAAACAAAGTAAGAGGAGCGACTCGCGATAGATTGTGTAGTTGAAATATTTCAACTACACACGGCAGTCGCAGCGACAGTAAAATAAACTTGGTGGGATGTAGGGGAAATTAAATAAAACGTTTTTATTGGTCGGCGATGTGTCGCCAACGACACGACGAAGCTCTGAGAACCAGGCTTTAAGCCGCTGACTGTCAGAAAAGGCTAACTACTAAAGCCGGGCACAGACATGCGGTATTCGGCGAGTACCGAATAACAAATATTTGCTATTCGGCAAGTAGCGGCTAGTGTGGATGGGTTGCTCGTGACGAAGTATTCGCTATTCGGTGTTTCCCACTGTCTGTCGGTATTTTGGCCCGAGTCAAAGAAGACAAATATTCGCCATTGCACTCAATCACATATTCGCGCAAATTACGTGTGGTATTTTTGTATTTGTGGTCAAATTTAGTGTATTCTGTTTGTAAAAATGGAGTGGAGTAATGAGAATATATTATTGGCATTTTTGGATTTCTATAAAGCTGAATCGATAGTATGGAATTCAGGGGCATAATGACCATAAAAACAGAAATCTTGTCTATGATGCTTGGAAAAGAATAGAAAGAAACATGGGCGGGAGATATTGTGTTGCAGAGTTAAAGAAAAAAGATTCGCTAATGGCGTCGTTTAGGGCTTGTCAGAATAAAGTTAAGGAATCTACATCTACAAAACTACAAATACAAAATACATGTACAACTACACAACAACATGTACAACAAAATACAACTACATGTACAAAATATCTACATCTACAAAAAAATATGCACAACTCATAACTATAAAGGCAGCAGCATCAATTATCATTGTTTCACTATCCATTTTAATTTGAACGAATATTCGTTGTACCCACACCGAGCAGTCTTCGGCAACTACGCCGAATGTGTGTGCACCCTGTTCGCCAAATACAAATTAATTTTACGAAGTTGCTCGGCGAATAGCGGATAATCGCGATTCGCCGAATACCCATGTCTGTGCCCGGCTTAACATATAGCGGTCATTGGCTGAGCGTCCCTGAATGCGCCCAATGTCGTGGCCTTTCCCTGATATCATCACAGACTTATGATCTGTGGCAAGAATACAGGAAGCTATGTGATCCAGTTTTATAGTTTATTATAAAAAATTAATTAAGCTAGTGTCGCCTTAAAATGTATTGTAAATCATGTTTCATCGCGTATTAGGCCCAACATTTATGAATTCTTATGGGGAAATATGGGAAAAAAACTGGGCTTCACTGGTGCAGGGTCTAGTTAAGGCCGCTTTACAGTTCGCAATTATTATTACCGGCAAGAAACATTGCAGCAATTTTCATTGCGCGCACGCGTATTTATGTCGGTTTGGACAATGTCTTAACAAATGACCAAAACACGCGTGCACGCAATAAACATTGCTGCAATTTTTCTTGCCGGCAACAAAAATTGCTAACTGTAAAGCGTCCTTTAGTCTGTTTTTCATTAAGGCCTGATTTATAGATTACCGCCAGTCCGGCCGCCCGTGTTCCGTATCCAATCCCGCTACCTTAACAATCTCCACCAATTTATAGAATTACGTAACGTGGTATTGACTGATTTGTGTTATATGTGTATACTGTATATTGTCTGATATGTGTTAGTTATCGGCATAGGAAAGTTATTATAATACATTTTTTCTTGTTATAAGCTGCTGTAAAATTATGTTTTTTTAGTTGGGAAGATGTAATTACCTAATTTATTTATTATATCAGAACGACAATGTGGATAATCTACTCATGAACAGAATGAATGGAATCGTTTGCTGCCACTGGTTATCCGTAAGCCGGTACCGTAAATCTTAGAGGCTGATTTCCAGTTTGTAATTTTTATTGCCGGCAAGAAAAATTGCAGCAATTTTATTGCGCGCACGCGTATTTATGTCTGGACAATTTCTTAACAAATAAACACAAATACGCGTGCGCGCTATAAAGATTGCGAACTGTGAAGCGGCCTTAAATCTTGAAGTTTCTATTGGCGGATGGAATATGGTACCGGCGTACGGTAATTTATAAATGCTTTAAGACTTTAATGAATGTGCTATGGTTGAACTTTCTACAGACGGGAGGGCGGTAATCTATAAATCAGACCTAATACGGTGCTGTCGACGGCACTCATACGGAAATTGTCATCTTTGAGTGTTTCTTATTTTTTACGTGATGAGCTAGTCTTCTTGGTGATGAGTATGAATTTGTCTCTAAAGTACGTTTCCACTACCCCCCTTCCCCAAACAAAACACAAGAAAATGTCAAAAATAATTTACCACAAGCAATTAGAAAAGCAGTAGGTTGCTTACCATAAATATACTTACTTATTACATACGTAAGATGTGAAGGTAGTCGCTTGCCGTAACGCAAGAAAATATGTACACCAATGGCATAGGTATTGCGCAAACAAAACACAAAACAAGGCAGTGAATGGTCGGACTCCTCGAATTCGTTCAGCGAGAAAGATACTTCAGTGGTCCGCCCAATCAGCTGATTGGGAAAGTTGGTCGGAATTTGAAATTTGAATATAACGTCGCTGGTCGAGATCGTTCAGCGAAGAAACTCTGTTCCTACTACTCTGTACCTACTCTAACTAGGTACATTTATTTATAAGCAATTTTAAATTTTTCATGAACAATATTCTAGTTCATATATGAGGGCAGCTATAGAATTTCTTTTTTGTGTAGCCTCGCCTTCATGGTCCATATTTAGTTATTTTACGTTAAAGGTTATGTGAACTGTAATTTGTCAAAGTAGAAAAACCCGTTCAGCTAATTGTTTGACGTTGAATGTGACTACCGTGGTCGGACTATTCGCTGAACACAGCCCAAATTTATTATTACGAATCAACGGGCGCATTCAGGGACGCTCAGCCACTGACCGCTATGTGTTAGTGGTTAGCCTTTTCTGACAGTCAGCGGCTAAAAACTCCGGAATCGTTGGCATAGTATGGCATAGATAACTTTCATGAACCATGGATTCATAATTCCCTGCCGTGTTCTGTGCTTAAAGACACTTAAAGGACAAAGGCTCGGTTTCTTTTCCATAAAATTTGGTAAAACCAAACAATATTTTCTTTTCTATAACTTTTGTTTAAAAGTAGGTTATGAATTCAGTTGCTCACAGCACAGATAAAACGACAGAGATAATCCTGATAGAATTATTGTCCAGTCAGCATCTCCAGCTGATGATATCAAAAGCTGATATTTTAGGCTTAATAAATTGGTCAGCCGCTGAGATCAAAAAAAGTGTCAGCCACGTCCATTCAGGGAAGTAACGAAGTTAGCGACTCTGAGCGTCCCTGAATGCGCCCAAAGTGTTTACTTGTCTATGTAGTTATACACACTAGGGATGGGCGATGTGATATCGATATTTCAAACTATCGATATTTTGTTTTGATATATCGAGATTTTATATCGATATCGGAACTTAGAGATATTATCGGATATCGATATATTTTATTCGATAAAAAGACAAATATCGATTCTTTTTTTAAAATTTCAGAGAAAAAAAAACAAGAATTAATTTTTTTTAATATTAATTGCCATCTTAGTCGCCCTTCGCCATATCAAAATTATTGTCTTGTTGATGAAAATTACTAGTTTATAATCGATATTGACGCTAAATCGGTGTAAACGCCGTAAACGGTGTTTCGTTTCTAGGGAAACTGGGAAAAAAATACGATTGTATTGTCTTACTTCTTTTAAAACATGAGATAGAAAGAGAAGAAGTGCTTCAAAACAGGAAACCTAATATACTTTAAAATGATGTTTTAACCCCCATAAGAATGGCATGAGTGGTTCGATGCTATGAAAGGATGTTCGGGAAAAGATGTTATATTCCTGGAATGCTCATATTATTCCTGTAAATTAGTCGGCGAGTGATTTTTATAAGTAAATTTATATCGATATTTTTAATTATCGATATTTTTTACAATATATCGATAATTATTATCGCATCATTCGATATATTGCAATACTAAATATCGATAATTTCCTTTCGATTCCCATCCCTAGTACACATGGGGGTGAAACTAGCATTCACGACCTCGCAACGCTACAAGTACGATGTTGCCAGATGCACCTTAAGTCGTAATAATTTCAGCAACGAGCTGATGCGATATTTCGCTGTTAGATATATCCCATTATATGCATTAAAGAAAGTAAAGCAAGTCAAACTAGACATTTTGGATAATAATAATATCAATAATAATAATTTTCCGAAATTAAATAATTAACTTTGAAATTGGCATATTTTCCAAAATTCCCCAAATCTGGGGAAAAATTATAAATAACAAAATGGCCGCGTTGTATCGGTGGCAGCAATCCCATAGGTCTGTTTGCCTAGGCGAGCCATACCCCAATAGAAACGCGGGATTTTAATTTAAAACTTGATTGTTGTTGTTTTAGGAAGCGTCCCTAATGGAAAATTTTGATTCGCATCAAATTGTTTTGTGCATTATTTCGTTATAAAACTATTATTTCTTTTCTGATTGGCATTTAAGGATATAATATAAATTATTCTACTTTAAGTAAATATTGTGCTAAATTACTTATCTAACCTATTAAATATAATTAGTATTACAAGAACATAATAAGATGTGCATGAAAATAATGAAAAGATACGTGTAATTTAATTAATTGTTAGGTTTAGCAAAGTTCCTTCTAGTTTACTCTTAATATGAAATAGTCTTATAAATGATCTTGTGTACATATTTTTTTTTTCCTCCTTCAGGAGCCGTCCTTGTACTATCCGGTTATACTGCAGCCTCTTGGGCTTTTTGTATTTTCTCCTGTACCGGTTTACTGCACCCAGTCTAAAATCTTTGTTCCCTGCACTAATTTATACAGGGTCATATCTGGCGTGTGCAGTGTAATCTTCTGGTTCCATAAAGGGTTTTCCATATATTGCTTGCCGTTTGCGATCCAAAGCCTCACACTGACAGAGAATGTGAAGGGCTGACTCCGTTTCCTTGTTGCACATTCTGCATCTTAGGTCTCCGTTGTACAGGCCCATTTTATTTAGGTGTTCTCGAACAGGAAGATGTCCTGTGCGTAACCCTACTATAGTGCATAGCTGTTTCCTGTTCATTGCTAACAGTTGCTCGGCTACGGGTTTTGATGGTTCTTTAATGAATTTCTTCCCATGTATTTGTCTGGGCATTTTTCTCCAGTATTCTTTGTGTTGTTGTTTGACCCACTCATTAATATGTCCCCTGATGACGGTTTTTGCCACTCCAAGGGCCGGTTCGGGGCCAATATAATCTTCCGACGATCCATTTCTGGCTAACTCGTCAGCTTTCTCATTGCCTTCGATACCCTGATGACCTGGCACCCACATCAAAGTGACCTTGTTGTGAGTTGCCAGCCTTATCAGTTCTTCTTTGCAATCCCATACCAGTCTTGATGTCACCTTAGCGTTGCTAAGGGCTTTTAGGGCAGCTTGACTGTCTGAACAAATTCTGATCCGCTTATTAATATATGCCCTCTTATTATTGATCCTCAAACATTCGAGAATTGCGCAGACCTCTGCCTGAAATACAGAGGTAAACTTTCCTAGTTGAAGACTCTCTTTGTGTTTATTTTGCACACAATAGATGCCAGCACCAGTTCCATTATCAGTCTTTGACCCGTCCGTGTACCAGGTCAATTCATTGATGTTTGGTCTATTGACCGTATTTCTGTCCAACTCGTTCCGATCTTGGATAATAATCTCGAAATTATTGTTGAATTGGTATTTTACAGTCATATGATCTGTTCTCATACCAAGTATGTTACTCGTCATATGATTCATTTTTGTGTGCCCCGTCTTTCAGTATCCCTGAAGTTGGGTGAATTCTCCAGTCTGAACATTGCCATGCTGGCCTCCCCCTTTATTACATATTGTAATGGAGGTAGGTCGAGCAAGGTTTCCATTGCAGCTGTTGGTGTTGTTTTGATTGCCCCTGTTATTCCTAGACATGCAAGTCTTTGTATCTTGCCTAGAGTCGTAACAGCAGTCCTCTGATTCATCTTTGGCCACCATACCAAAGATGCATATGTTATCATGGGGCGGACTACCATATTGTATAACCAGTATACCATTTTTGGTTTAAGTCCCCATGTTCTTCCGTAGGCCCGTCTGGCAATTACCAGAGTCATTACTGCCTTTTTCTTTATATTTTGAATATGTTGGTTCCAAGTAAGTTTTGAGTCCAGGATTACCCCAAGATACTTTACTTCTCCCGTAATATTTATTTCTTCACCGCGCAGTCGGATCGGGCCTACTCCGTCCAGTTTCCTTCTGTTGGTGAATGCTATTATATTGGACTCTTCGGGGGTTTATATTTAACCCCTCTCGATCTGTCCAATCTGTTATTACGTTTAGAGCCATCTGTAGTCGTTCTCTAACTGTGTGATTGAATTTTCCTTGTGAAGTCAACACAAGGTCATCTGCATACCCAATAGTAGTATGTCCATTTGCTTCAAGGGTTCTTATCAGTCCGTCCATCACCAGGTTCCATAACAGAGGGGACAGAACCCCTCCCTGTGGACATCCCCTAGTGACTTGTGCGGTGATTGATTCCCCCATTAAATATGTACTTACTAGTCTATTTTCTAGCATATGACTGATCCATCTACAGCATGTGTCGTCGATTCCTGCTCTTCTCGACGCTCTAGCTATGGATGTTAATGATGTGTTGTCAAAGGCTCCTTCTACATCTAAAAATGCTGCTAGAAGTACTTCTTTGTTTTTAATTGCATATTCAGCTCTTTTTACGATCTGATGTAATGCTATTTCTGTTGATGTTCCTGCTCTATAGGCATATTGGTTCTGGTGCAATGGTCTGATAGCTAGTGCGTTATCCCTTATATGCCTGTCTAGCAGTTTTTCTAGAGTCTTTAGCACGAATGACATTAGACTAATTGGTCTCAGAGATTTGGCCGTATCCTGTCCAATTTTTTCCAGGTTTAGGTATGAACGCAACTCTGATATGTCTCCAAGTCTTAGCAATATATCCCAGAGCCAGGCTGGCTCTAAGCACACTGCATAGCTTGTTATGGAGCATGTCTCCTCCTTTACTTAGGAGTGCTGGATATATGCCGTCTGGTCCCGGCGATTTATATGGCTCAAATGAGTCTACTGCCCATTTGATTTTATTTACATCAATGACCTTCTTTGCTATCTGCCAGTTTTCCCTGGTTGCCCAGTTGGGTGGTTCCAGTTCTGAATCAAACAGTCTCTTTGAGTGTCACTGATTATTCTGCATCCCGGAAAGTGTACCTTGAAGAGTTCGTTCATGGTTTCATAACCGGTCTTGGTATATTCGCCATCCTCTTTTTTGAGGGAGTTTATCGTTCGTTGGGGATCCTTAGAGAGAATTTTCTGGAGTCTGGCACACTCATGAGTTCCTTCAATTTCCCTCACAGTGCCTACTCCAACTTTCTCTTTTGGATTTTCTCAATGATTTGTTATATTCGGTTAGGGCCCTTTTGTATTCGTCCCAATTTCCCGATTTTTTAGCTCTATTGAATTGTTTCCTAACATGTCCTCTTAGTTTTGCTAGGTCATTGTTCCACCAGGGCACGTTCCTGTTGGCTCTTTTGCCTATAAGAGGGCAGTTGTTTTTCGAAGGCCGAGATAACCGCTTCCTGAATTTGGTCGGCAACTATCTCTAGGTCTATTGTGTTCCTTATCCTAATGTCGGCCCCCGCAATTTGATGTCCAGTTCGGCTTTATAAGCTACCCAGTCAGTCTTGCGGGGGTTACGATAAGTTTCTTTTGCGAGTTTGTCACCCTCTATGTTAAAGTAAATGTGTCGGTGGTCAGCATAACTATGTTCCTCAGACACATGCCAGTTTTTTACGAGGTTACTTATAAAATTAGTACCTAACGTGATATCTATGACCTCTTTTCTTGTCGCAGTGACAAAAGTAGGTTTATTGCCTATATTTAGTATGTCTAAGTTATTTTCCATAATAAATTCTAGTAAGTACTCACCTCTGTCATTGGTTTCTGTACTGCCCCATGATTGGTGGTGTGCATTCGAATCACAGCCTATGATGATCTGGTCTCCGCTCATCCTGCTGTAGCTTACCAGTTCTTCTAGTTTCCTGGCAGGTGGTGGGCTGGGGTCATCGTAGGGAAGATAGGCCGATCCGAATATTAATTCTTTAGTCCCATCTCCCTGCCCCAGCTTGATTTTGACTGCCGTTATATCCCTAGAACAGAAATTAATTAGCGGCAGTATGTTTAAACCATGGTTGGTTAAAATGCATGACCTCGGGTGGTCTGAGGTTCTATCATAAATTAGTTCCCCAAGTCCACCCAAGCCCATAACCTTACCCTTGTTTACCCAAGGTTCTTGAATGACGGCCACATCAAAGTTCCCCCTCAACACTGCAAGTTCTGCCGTAGCTGCCTTACAGTGTTGGAGGTTCGCCTGAAGGACTCTTAGCGGTATCTTCTGTTTTTTGAGGTCCTGCTCCTAGGGCCTTGAAGGTGATTTTCCCCAGTCTGTAGTACGCCCGGAGTTGACCTGCCTGCAGTTTCCCGTAGGACGCCTCATCAATGGAGTAGGCCAGGATTTGCCCCCTCCTCTGTTTTCCGGCTCAGGATAATCCAGCCGCCCACTCTTAGGTCTGGGTTTTGCTTTCCTAAGCGTGTGCGGACTTTCTCCTCCTGTTCTACTGGTCCAGGGAAAAAAGCAAGAACCTTTGGCCTCTTTGGAAGTTCCTTGGCCTCGACCGCAATCAAGGCCGCGTCCTCCCATAGACCCGTCAGGTTCCCGATTTCCCCCCTGAGCCATAGTGCCGTTGCTTCATTCGCGCAGGTCATCCATAGGACTCCTCCGCTGAAAGATGTTCTGTCGAACTGCAACTGTGTCTCACTACCAGAGGGAGCCTCATCAATTGCGTCGACAATTTTATTTTGAACCAGGTCCGCTTGCTCCTGGTTCAATATTATGTCAGGATGGCGTCTGTCTATCACCGCCATCTTGATTCCTTTTGCGGCTTCGCTATAGGACCCAGCCTGTGGCTTACCACTTCTCGGCCTTTTAGCTTGCCGTGGTGATTGGGAGTCTGAGCGTATTCGCTTTCCTTCCCCAGGTTTCTCTTTTGACCTTGGGTCGGTGGGTCATTTGGAGTCTTCCTTTTCGGCTTCTCCTTGGTCCACGTGCCCTCAGCCATCTTTCTGGCCTTAGTCAGTTTCCGCTTCTGGGCACCCGATAGCCTCGGTTCGTTGCCCAGAAGTGTCATGGTGGGTTCATGCAAGGAAATTTTTAGTAATAAGAATAAGAATAGTAATAAGCATAAAGTTAAACCTTCGTTTTATAATGACCCAGTTCATGCAGCAAATCCTTATTTTTAAAATTATTACTAAAAATTATGTTTACTGCATGAACTGGGTCATTATAAAACGAAGGTTTAACTTTTATGCTTATTACTATTCTTATTCTTATTACTAAAAATTTCTGCATGAACCCACCATCACTTTGGCTGTGATTGTGTCTGCAGTTCCACTGGTACCCGCAGATGCGTCGCTGTCTGTCGTTAGTGACTCCATGACATCTTTTTCTGAGTCCTCACCCTCAGATTTGGTTTTGTCTTTTCTTGTAGCTGTGTCCATTTTGGTCCCACGAGTATGGGGGAAGGGGTGGTCCACATCTGCAGTGCCCCTGTGCAGATGTAAGGCTGGTTACTCTGAAATTTCGCCCGGTGTTTCAGAGGCTCCGTTAGTGACGGACTTGTCCCTCCGCCATGCATCCCTTGGCACGGGTCGCGTAACACGCTGGGATTGGGAGTGTCTAGGTGTGTGTATGCATAGTGTCACCCTCCTCCTTTTCTGGGCTTGGGATCAGCTGGACTATGCGTGCAATGGCAGCCAACGACCTTTTGTGGAAAGCCGTTGGCCGCCCCCAACACATAGCCCAGGCGGAGTTTGTGTACATATTAAAAAAAAAAAAAAAAAAAAATATATAAGTTTCTTAGCGTTTGAACCATAAAATTGTACCTAATGAAATATTATGTTTTTAGAGTGTTCTTAATTGTATAGAGCCATGCAACAACAACAAGCGTTCTACTTCATCAGTAGGAAGTATGTTCGCGATGTCCAGCAGGTATGTTCAATTAAATACAACCTAATCTCGATGTGAAAATTTTCTTATTTTAATCTCCTTGACTTTTTTGTTTTCAAATAATTTCTGTTTACAATGTTAATATGTTTTGATACTGTATTGTTTTAGATGTTTATAATTGTAGAAATAAATAATTTCAAGCAAATTATTTTTATTTATTCCACCTTTGAATGATAAAATCATTAAGTGGAGTATGGTTACAAATCAATTTTTTATGCAGCAACAACGAGTTTGCTGTATGAAAATTGAATTGTAAATGAAGTTGGCGATGCTAATGGACGGCTACGCATTTCGATTTAGCGTCGCGCATGCGCATTATGAAAATCTGGCCACCGGTACATTTGGTGGCCCCCATGCGTGTTTCCCTCCTTATCTATGGAGATTGCCCTTCTTTTATTTACACTCAACATCCACATTTCCGAACTTTTACGTTCCGCAGACTTCCACATTTCCGAACTCTCGTCACCTCGGGATTACTGGAACTGCTGGCGCATGCGTAAAGGTTTTTTTCTGGCTCATTCTAGTACTTTTCTTTGTTTTTCGAGGTTTTTATCAATGTAATACATACATGTGTACATGTTTAAAAAGAACGTTTTTCTAAAAAAAAAATGTCAGGTGCAAAGGAGAGAGTGATGCAGGTAATTATTTTGTAATTCAAAGCAAAGGTTTGTTTTATTGAACATTTTGTTGACGTAACCTATAATAATTTCAAACTGAAATGAAAAATTATGAGAAAATATGTATTTTTAAGAAAACCGTGATACAAAACAAACATTATTGTACTGTTTATTTCAGAGAAAAGAGTCTACTAAGAAGGTTAACCTTGGAGCAAAAGCTGGATTTGATAAATCACGCAAAAAAATGGTGTTAAAAATGTTGATCTATGAAAGATGTACAATGTTTGTAAATCGTCAGTGGCAGAAATTCTTGGAAAAAAGAAATTTACTTGAAAAAACTGAAAAAAAAGACGAAAATTGAGTGGACGGATTGACACAATAAAGTGACGGTACTTATGATACGCCATTTGAAAGAAGTATTTCACTGGTTTGTACAAAGAAGAAGTCTTGTCTCAGGTGTGCTGCTGAGGAGGGGGATTTCCTCTTTGCTGAATTCTGTGACAATCGAAATGTTTTCATTACAATCGCATTATTGTTTCAATTTTTTTCTCATTTCAAATTTCGCGGTTTTTTGTCGTCAACCAATCAGCGACAAGTTCGGTTATGTGGAAGTACAAGTTCGGAAATATCGTGTGAAAAAGTTCAGAAATATCGTGAGTTCGGAAATTTGAAGTTCGGATAGTGGATGTTGAGTGTAGATGTTTTTGTGGTTGTACAAGGTCGATGGCAGAAAGCAACGTTTGATATGAAATGTGGCTCCAACTTTATCCTTCTATATTTTTTGATATCACATGGAATGTCAACATTGTCAACTGTCAAGTCGAAATAATGTGAAAAAGATGAAACCATTAGCTGGGGCATTTCTATTATATTTATGAGTAATTGAATATGTGCGATAAAAAAGCAAAGGTGAACGAAATCTCTGATTAATGTGTGATAAAATAGATAAAGCATAGGCAGTAGGCAGTAGGCAGTAGTGGCAGTAGCATTTCGTAGGCGATAAGAAATGTCTGAACATGAAGGAATACGTAAAAGAGCCCGAAGTGCTACTAGGGCTGAAGAAATACAAGCCGTTGAGCAAAAAGCCAGAAAAACCAGCCAGATAAACCGTAAGCATTTTAGTTTTTTTCAGATATAGTGTCAAGTTTTTTGTATGCCTTTTTTGAGCAATACACATTTTACAAATTCACACAGTAATAAGTAATCTATAAAATAAATTATGTCTTAAAAATGGGTTAATAGACTGTTTACATTGATCTATTGATTAATACTTCTTATTTATGATATTTCAGAATTTTTCTTTAATTGGGATATGGACTTGGATCTATTAACCAATTTTTCTGACCTTTAAGCAGATAACAATAATAGAAAACTAAACGTTTACCACTCATACATACATATATTTGGATCATTAGTTAACTGATATAATTTCCGGTTTCTTACTTTTTTTTTTGAAATAGATTAATTTATAAGAACATACATATGTATATTAGATAAAGTTCTATTTTGTGACCTATCCCCTACGAGGTGATCCATTATCGTTTTGTTAGTATTGTGCATGTAACTCCTCATAGCTGTATACTTTAGAGTTTATTTATTGAAAAGTAGAAAATTTTTTTTTTTAAAACATTCATTTTAAAGTAGTGTAAATGTTCTGCAGAAAATGTATGAACGTCCTCATGACCCACTCTTGAAGTTATAATTTTCTAGGGTAATAAATTACAATATTTTCTCTCTAAGTTACCTATTATCGATTTCTTATTTGAGTTAATATACAAATCACGGGCTGGATTTGAAATTCCCATATCTTCGTATTAAAGCATAGCACACACACATCAAAGATAGGGAGAGATTCCTAGACCTAAACAGAAGGTTATTACAGCACAATAAGTAAAACATTTTTTAAACTATTTTTTAAAATTTTAAAACATTCTTAAACTATCGAATAACTTTCTTTTGTTCCACTGATGTTTACAAAATTAAGATTTCCATTAAAAAATAAGAAATGAATTTTTATAACTATTTTATCCATTTTTTTAATGTACCATTTAATGTCCAATATTATTATTACAGGCTATATAAGCCATTATAATAATGGCTTATACAATGTGTCAATTTAAGTTAACACATAGTAAAATTATGGCGAGTAGGTGTAATGATAATCTTATTGTATCAGTGGCTTCTCTGATGTACACCCGAACCCCTCTTAATTCACCTTCACTTAATTCACATCCTCTCTTATTTCACCACGTTTCCCCTATTATGTGGCGAAACCGTCCCGGTTAAGTCGCCGCCTGTAAAAGTTTTAGAACTACGTTTGGAAATTGGATTCTCGCATGAATACAATTTTTATTGAAAAAAATGATTGTGTAATACATTAAATATGGACACCTAACCTTTAAAATGGGTTAGGTGCCTTTTAAAAATATTTAACCTTTAAAATATTCATTCAAGTGGAAAATTGAACTTTGTCACGCACGACTGGGTATACTTAGGTTTATTTTTTTGTTCAGTTGGCTCATTTTTCGTTATAACAAGTGCTGTGGTATATCTCTAAATATTTCTTTTTGCAGCTAAAACACGAAAAAGTTGATGTTATGATCATGACTTAAGCGAGACTAAATTTCGCTACTTAAGCGAGGTGATGATGCAGGGATTTGGTGAATTAAGAGGGGTTCGAAGGTGTAATGTGGCTACCCCATTTTCAAGTCATTTCTGAAATCTGATAAGGCAGAATTTTTGTTGGTATAGAAACCTCCTCTTTGGGTGTAGTAATCACCCCCTTAAAATATAACATCCAAAAAAAAACATCAAAGTTGGCTGAGAAAAAAAAGATGTATGTATTTCTATTCTTGATAGAATTTATAACCTTATTTACTTGTCAAGACTGTCACATCATATGACAGCCATTGTTTATTTTACAAATTGTGACAGTCACTTGTCAAAAGTTTGACATAACCGAACAGCTTAGACATGACCGCTATTTCCATCTCTCTCGTTCATAGCCAGAGTTGATGACGTTTTTTTTGGATGTTATATAATGTGGGGCTCATATTTCCTTATGAGATAATTCAAAATTCTACCAACTGTCACACTGACAGCTACATATGTATGTACAGTGTGAGTCCTTTATAGTGCTCATTCACATAACTCTATTTGTGGAAAGATGCCAAAATTTGCTACAGTGGCGGGTACCTGAAAGGAGCATATTTTAAAATTAATTTCATTTATACAGGGTGCCACATGAACATGACAATACAAAGTTGTTTTTTTTTTTTAAATTTAAATTTAAAACGCCTTAAATTTCTCCTCAAAATTTAAGGCGTTTTTCGTGTTCTATACCTAGAATAAATTCATATTTGGGTTTAGGGATCGTCACAGTTAACAACGCGCATGGCAATTGTTCCCAAAATATAATTGAAAAATGTCATTGAATATTGAAAATTAATGGAAATAAGTGAAAAATTTCAATAGTCGATTTCAATATCTTGAAAACAATTGAATGTAGGTATAGAACCGGCACATAAAAAATAAACTACATTTTGCGTAGAATACGAAAATGCAAAAATATACAGGGTGTTTTATTAAAAAAAAAAACAAATTTTGTTTTTGCCATGCTGGTGCACTCTTTATAAACAAAAATATATGATTTTAGAATGTGCTCCTTTCAGGTAGCCGCCACAGAACCAAATCTCATTTTGCTACCTTTCCACATATAGGAGTTAACTGGGTGCCCACCATAAAGGACTCACACTGTACATGAAACTCCTAAATAACAATTTCAAGTGGAGTACGACCCACAATATTTTCTTTTGAAAGCAATATATTCTCGGCAATGTATTCTGAAGGACATTTTAAAATAGCCATGTAAATGGACATTGTTTATGTTACTTTAATGACTGAATTAACATTGAATCTATTTACCTTTAATAAGTTACAAACTATGAAATAATGAGATATATAATGACGTCATTGTTCACTTTTTAAGTATGATTATTGTTCGTTAGTAAAAATTGTGAATTTGTAATTATTAATTCATTCTGTAATGAAATCATTTTAAATTTAACGTGAATAGGTATGTATATTGTTTGGTGCAAAGACGTCAATTTTTTATTAAGCAATTCTTCATAATTCAAAGTGAGACTAAAAAAAACTATCTATAACATCAAATGAAGTACACTTATTATTGTGTATTAAATATTACAAACACCTATTTAAACAACAAATAGCTGTTTGTTTATAAATATTACTCCCAGAATATTTTAACAGACTAACTACACTTACTTAGCAATTGTATTAAAATTTAGATGCTATAAATGTTAAACTTTTTTAACCTACATTTTTTATTTCAATTAATGTTTTACTCAAAGTAATTTGATGTATATCAAGCCTATTATTACCATTGACTTTTATACATTATCTATGTGCACTTTAAATTGTATTTTATATTTTATGTAGAGATGGGTTTCTTCCGTCAAATGAATTATATTCTCGAAATAGGGATTTTTCTCGAGACATTTCTTATGGGTGCCATTCACTTGGCATCCAATGGGTGTTTTGCTATATAGGCCAAGCCCAATACATTTTTACGTGCCAAAATTTGTAACAGCACGAAAATATACGTAAAATACGTAAAAACAACTAAAGGATAAACTACTTTTCACAGCTGAATTTCGCCGCGTCATATTCAAAATGGCGTCCAAAGTTGGCCAAAAAACCCTTTTTTTCGTTTAAAAAAAAGTATGCGTCCTACAAAAAAAAGTTTCAAAAAAAACTTGTAGAACTTATCAAAACAAACAATATAAGCCTAATCCGACTTTAACAAATAAAAAAATGAATTTTTAATTGCAAAAAAACAGCTAAAAATCGCGATTTTTTTCAATTGCTTATGTCTTTGAAAGATGTAAGAGACTTGTACTTTCGTGTACATATAAAGCGCGAATCGTAATATGATTGTTAATATGCTAAAATAACCGCGCAAAAATCGCCATTTTTTTTACCAAAAAAAATGCATAGAGATGCAAGACGTTTTGTGGCGGTGAGCCAAACCACAAAACGGCCGGTTCTTCGGAAGGCCACGGATAGCGGCCGCGGCTCTGTTTCGATCCGTTTTTTCGACGGAATTCTCAGTATTTTTCCGAATTTTTCAATGGGTCACTCAAGGTTCTACTTGCCGTATTAAAAATATCGTTTTCCGCCACGCGAGACGAAATTCCGGGTTGGGACAATTCGCTAATGTCATTGTGACGCCGAAATTCGCAGTCAGCCGCGATGACTGTCAAACCGCCCTGCGAACGTCACATTTCGCCACTTTTCGAACGTTCGCCCCGCGCTTAATGGGGCGCGTGGACCACCGAACTAGGTGTCAAAAAAGAACGGGCGGAACTGAACCCTAACCTTTAAGCCCTAACTGAACCCTCTAAGTGCATTTGTGTATGAATTATTGGAGTTTAAAAAAAAAAATTCCGAAAAATGCGATTTCTGCAATAACCATCCGGAATTTTGTAATGTTCAAAATATCAGCTTATTATCGAGGACTATAAATTCCCCAAGTTTCTTGAAAAATATATATTTTTCAAAGATATAAGCAATTGAAAAAATCGCGATTTTTAGCTGTTTATTGCAACAAAAAATTCATTTATTAATTTATTAAAGTCGGATTAGACTTATATTGTTTGTTTTAATAAGTTCTACAACTTTTATTTGAAACTTTTTTGTGGACCGCATACTTTTTTTATTTTTTTAAATGAAAAAAATGGTTTTTGGCCAACTTTGGATGCCATTTTGAATATGACGCGGCGAAACTCAGCTGTGGAAAAGTAGTTTATTCAATTCTACGGAGTTTTTCCGATTTTTTATGTATATTTTCGTGCTCTTACTAATTTTGGCAAAAAAAACGAGGTATTTTTGACAACGGGCCTGGCCTAATATACTCAACATACGTTGAGTATGTGGAAAATAACTACTGAATATCTTTTATATGATAATAACTATTGAATATCTTGTGTATTTCAGGTGCCACAAACCGAGAGATTCTCTTTTCTCTTGGAACTCGGGGTTTGATAACTTCACAGGATTCATAAACTGGGGGTTTCTTTTTGTTATCAATAGGAGGGCTTAGACTGTTATTGGAAAATTTTATCAAGTAAGCAGTTCTTGTAGTATTTAATACAAACAAATAGAAAATACATAATATGTTTATTAGGGTGGATCAAAAAAACTTTTAATTTTTTTTCTTTAGTTACCATGAAAATATTGTTCAAGATGACAAAAAAATAAGCCAGTCAAAAGGACAGCTCTTAATTTTAATGTTAAGAGGTGTCTCATGGTGATTTTTGATTTCCCATTTAAATAACACGGGATTATTATTTTTTTTTGAATTTTATTGCGTTCTAACGAATTGTTGTGTTGTAAAAATCAATACATATTTTTGAAGGAAATGAAACGATCTACAAAAAGGGTCTGAAATGATTTTTCGCTAAGTCAACTCGTTTAAAAAGTTATTCGAGGTTAAAGTTCAACCTCAAATGGCATATGATGACTTCCACAATATTTTATATTTTATCACAAAATAATGGCTCAAAACCATAAAACATATTTTTCGTTCTTCTTCCACGAATTTGTATTTTGTGATAAAGTGTAAAAAATTTTGGACGAGTTGACTTAGCAAAAAATCATTTCAGACCTTTTTTGTAGATCGCTTAATTTCCTTCAAAAATATGTATCGATTTTTACAACACACCAATTCGTTAGAACGTAATGAAATTAAAAAAAAATTCCGTGTTATTTAAATGGGAAATCAAAAATCACGATGAGACACCTCTTAACATTAAAATTAAGAGCTGCCATTTTGACAGGCTTATTTTTTTTGTCATCTTGAACAATATTTTCATGGTAACTAAAGAAAAATAATAAAAGCTTCTTTTGGCCCACCCTCTAATGTTTATATATTTATAATTTGTATATTTGTTTATTGTAAATGTTAGTTAGATACACTGTTAGCAAAGTCAAATCATCAGTCCGTAAGTTGATTTAAGTCATTTATTGGTTATAGGGAAGGGCTACAAGTCAATAATATTACGTCTTTCAAGGTGGCCCCGCTCACCACCATGAAGGGTGTAATGTTATTGGTCTGGAGCTCTTCCTTGTAACCAATAAATTATTTACATCAACTCACAGATTGAAGAACTGACTTTACCAAGAGTGTACCTATACGATTATATATTTATTACACACCTTCCTACACTTTGTACTGACTGCTACAATTATTTTTGTATTATGAACAGAAATGACATGTAAAAAATCAAAACTAGAGTAATGATACATTAGAAACGTATAATCTTGAAAACTTGCCCTCTTTACCGCCTCTGATTTGTAGGACACACCCTGTAGGTATTTCAGAATCTAAATTGATGAATGAAAATATTTTATGGTACCTAAAAAGGTCATTGTTAGTTTGATTAAATTTACTTTTGATTGAAATTAAGCAACTTGATAATGCCACTCTAATTTTTTTTAGATTTTTATTTCTTTTACATGTCATCAGATTCATTATCTGCTCAAGATATGCATTAATGCAATAATTATTTTTAGATATGGCATTCGAGTAGATCCTATTCAATGGTTTTATATTTTATCAGGTCAAGATGAAGCAGGATCAGAACATCCATCGATTGTTTTAATAATCTGTAAGTAAATTGTTTGTTTTAGTAATGACACTCATTAACCTCTGATTTTTTAAAAGTATTTTCTACAGTATTACAAAAGAAATGCAGGATTTGAATTGTGTGTCAGTTTTTTAATGCTGGATTTTCAGCGTTCTGGGACCTTACATTCTGTAGAACCTACATCCTTGCGGTTAATCAATCAGGACCATTATAATCAATTCAAAATCAGCGTAATGCAATGGAGGAGCGAGTGATGATCCTTAAATCGTTTCACTGCGGCATGTGCCTAGCACACCGTTAGCTCCAAAGACGGCGATTCCACTGATCGCGAGATAAGTCTGCGTTGAGCAGGTTAATTTTCATTTTAAGAAATAAAATTTTTGTTCATAGTGCTTTGGACGAGTTAATTCGCTAATAAAAAATATGACATATTCAGGCCAAGTTTTCAAGGAGGTTTTAGAAGTCGAAGGTTGATCATGCAAGTTTTGGGGATTATCAGCTTGAAATTCATCATCTGGTTCATCCTCGGAAAAATGTACATCACTTTTTAATAGTCCTTCTAATTTTAATTGTAAATGATAAATACGCCTGGGGAACAAAAAAAGCGGTGCAACTTTATGATTCCATGGGCGTGCATATATCTTTTTATAAATTAGAAAATTGTGAAATAATTTTTTTCATTCAAATCAATATAGGAGATTAAAATTAGCCTGCATACAAAACTCTTAATATTTGTAATATAATTTGCTGTAAATAATGCTCATTTAGCCAGACAATCTCAAAAAAATTGTCTCTGTTAATAAACCTAGCTGAAATACACGTCACTGGCGCCTTAAACACGTAGAATTTCTAAAGTCCTAAATCATTTTAACGACGTCGTAAAAATTTTATGGCATAGTGGACCGAATAAGTATTTGGATGTATTACATATAAAGCAATCCTATAGTATAATGGTCGGCATTTGCTAGTGCATTCGCGGCATCGCGTTGCTGGCTCTTCAAAATTTTCTTAAGTATAGTAACATACATAAAGTTGTTTTAATTTATAATTATTTTTTCCAGCAATTTTAAACGCTTTATTTTAATGCTAACTAATAAATTTATATCTATGTATTTTTTTTAAATATTTCCAAACTAGCTTTCTAAGAACGTCATGAACTAACAGTTTACTGAAGTATGAAGTATACTTGTATAGTGAGCTTAGCAATTTTAAAAAAATATATCTGACAACCTTGCTTTTTTCTACCTATTTTCAATTTAGAATGGAAATAGAGTACACGAACTTACCTTTTTTACTGAGCATGTGGACATCACATGTTCCAAATTGCTCTTGATGATTATATGTATATGGTTAAGTTATCTGCCTACCGAGTCCTAGAATAATCACCTTGACCAATTTGAAGAGAAAGCAATTTAAAAAAGCTTGTCTGAGCACCTTGGGCAGTTTTTTGTTTGCCACAATAATCGGCAATAGCAACGGAAGGGTTAAAATTCACTACAAATGTCGAAAGTATGTCACTATCTGACTTATTTTACACAACAGTGATGTCCTGCATTCATTTTGGGACACCCCTTATCAGTGGATATAAATGTTTAAGGTTTCGATGTATAAAAGTAGATCTTTATCTCTTTAATGACACTTTCTGGAGTGGTGTACTCGTACCATTAATTACGTTTCCCCCTTTTTTTCGCCTTTTTATTAACTGTGTTTTTTTCTGTGCTTTTAGATTCTGTCATACCTGTAGTTTTTGTGCCTTCTCACAGAAAAGGGTCTTGCTGTAGTAAGTTACCTTAGATTTATATTTTAACAATAATAATTAAAATGAGTATCTAGTCGGTGGATATTTATGCCTCTTGGTAGCGTAAAAATTGTTGAACAATTTTTGAAAATTCAAATGCAATTTGGAAAAGACATAAAGTATTTCTATTCACAAAAAAATAGATATTGTAATAATCAGCCTTCCACTAAATACACTCGAACCCCTCTTAAGTCACCTTCGCTTAATTCACATCCCTCTTATTTCACCACTTTTTCCCCTATTATGTCACCAAACCGTCTCTCTTAAGTCGCCGCCTGTAAAAGTTTTAGAACTACGTTTGGAAATTGGATTCTCACATGAATGTGTACAATTTTTATTGAAATAATTGATTGTGTAATACATTTATTGATTTAAAATAGGTTACGTATCTTTTAAAAATATTTAACCTTAAAAAATATTCATACAAGTGGAAAATTGAACTTTGTCACGCACGACTGGGTATACTTACGTTGATTTTTTCGTTCAGTTGGCTCATTTTTCGTTATAACAAATGCTGTGGTATATCTCTAAATATTTTTTTTGCAGCTAAAACACGAAAAAGTTGAGGTTATGATCGCGACTTAAGAGAGGATAAATTTCGCGACTTAAGCGAGACGATGATGCACGGATTTGGTGACTTAAGAGGGTTTCGAGTGTAATATTGAAAATCGGAGACATGTCAATTTTATTTTCAAGGGGGACACTTTAGACGAATATTTGCAACCTTAGGTGGTTCAACCCCCTGGGAGGGGTAGTGGCACATCATATTAGGGCTGTATTAATTCTTTTTTCCAATAATACCCTAATTTATTATTTTTTGAGTAGTGGTTTCCAAGAAATCACGTTTTCAAATAAAATAAATAATTCAAATAAATGAAACATGGTTTAGTTAATTTTCGTTCTAAGAGATGAATTTAGGTACTATTTAGTGCAGTGGTTCCCAAACATTTTACTAAGGCGTCCCCTTTTTGATATCATGAAATGCTTACGCCCCCTGATAATTATCATTAATCATTAATGTGAAGGATGATGCTGAATTTTCTTAAGGAGCTGTGAAATTCTCGGTTCTATATTTGAAAGTGCAAATGAATTTTTAAAGATTTTTTCTGTAGTGTCACGCCCCCTTAATGTTACTTCACGCCCCCCAAGGGAGGCACGCCCCCAGTTTGGAAACACTGATTTTTTTCAACCAAAGATTTGAAAGAAAAGCTTGGTTAGTTACAAAATTTAATTTCCATTAGATTACAATCTTTATTCATTTGTAATACAAAAAAATAATTCATTGCAAGTACAATTCTTCCCTATTTTTTTTAGAGATCGTACTTGTTTATCACTTGTAGATCAGAACTCTGATTTTCTTGTTTCTCATATTTTCAGGAAATAATTCCAACAGGACCTGGAATGGTGATACATATAATCAACCTACTGGTGCTAATTTTGTTGCCTATGGTAATAATTCATGTTAAAGACGGTTTTAGTTTAGGTACCATTTCACTTCATTGATTCTCTTGCATGCCATTATTTTTTTTACGTTTTAGTGGGAGCTTCGGGTTGTTACTACAATATATAGTGTTCTATTCTTGAAATTATGGTCATACGTTCAGGTAAATATGTGGTGCAGGACTACCCGTCATAACAATAAGGGTAGCCTGAGGAGGCAGTCGTTGTCCTACAGCAATTTGAAAACGAGTAAGTGTTTAATTTTTTTTACAAACAGACTGAGTTAGTTACAAACATTGGCAGTTTTATACGAGGGTCATTCAAATATGAACCGTAATTTTTGTTTGTCCACCCTCTTGCGCAGCGAGCATGCTGCGGTTCCAGGAATAGTTAGGAAGTTGTTATATGGAGGGGGTCGATGTGCCTAAAACTCGTTCTTCGCTGGTCAGTCAGTAGTAGCACCATGAGTGAGCAAGAGGTCCATACGTCAGTTGTGCAACGAATTATTATTCAATTTCTTGCGAAGGAGGGCGTCAAATCAAGTGAGATTTTGATGAGACTTCGGGCATAGTTTGGGGATGATACTCTATCACAAACCCAGGTATTTGATTGGGCTAAAAGATTTCGAGGTGGCCAGGAAACAGTGGGAAATCAGAGTCACAGTCATCGACCTCGATTGAGTGTCAATGAAATCAATATCCATGCCATTACCAACCTCGTGGGAAGCTGATCGACGCCTAACTGTGGAAGAAATTGCAGCAGAAGTAGGCATAAATGTTGGAAGTGTTCACACAATTCTTTCGGGAAAGCTTGGGTTACATAAAGTGTCCGCAAGGTTTATCCCACGTTTCCTTACTGAGCAACAAAGAACTGTCCGGAAAGAGGTCTGTCAGAGGCTTCTGTCTCGATTTGAAGAAGAGGGACAGCTATTTTTAAACCGCAATGTGACCGTCGACACAGGGGTGCATCATTATACTCCAGAAAGCAAAAGGGCGAGCATGCAGTGGAGGAAAAGTAGAGAGAGACCTCCAATCAAAGCCAAATCTTGTTTGTCAGCAGGAAAAGTTCTTGCGACCATTGTTTAGGATTCCAAAGGTGTGTTGCTGATTGATTTTCTGCACGATCAAAGGACCTTGAATGCGGCATACTATTGCCACCTTCTGGATGAGGTGAAGGCCGCTTATCACAACAAACGACGCAGCCAACCCATTTGTGGCGTTTTTCTTCTTCATGACAACGCACGAAGCACACAGCAGCTCTCACCCGCGGCAAACTTACAGATATTCACTGGACGCCTGTGGAACACCCTCCTTATAGCTCTGACTTATCTCCTTGTGATTACCATATGTTTGGGCCACATAAGGAGGCGCTAGGAGGAGTGAAAATTGAGGACGATGACCAGGTTGAGCAGTTCGTGCACAAGTGGCTTCTGGAACTCCCTACTTCTTTTTATGATGAAGGGATTAAGAAGCTGCCAAGAAACTATGTAGAAAAAATATGTTATTGTCGTAATTGTCTTTATTACCAATAAACCAGTAAAACAAAATTCCGGTTTATATTTGAATGACCTCGTACATAATATGTTACAAATGCAACAAGACAAAAACAAAGAACCATCTTCAGCAGGGGTTGGCAACTTTTTTCTATAGAAGGGCCATTTGGTGGTACAACGAATATAGTGCGGGGGCCGCATGTCATCCGAAAATAGAAAATTGGTCATATTAGATTAATAAACAGTATGGTAAATTATAACATTTAATTGTAGATAACCGAAACTTATCATAATTAATGTGAACTAAAACGGGCAAAGAAATAATTCATAAAATATTTTAACCCATTAAGTCCCAAATGTGCTGATATTTTAAAGATTACACCTTATTTAAAAATACAAAAATATTTCTGTATAAGCTTCAAATTTTTTTTTCAAAAAACTACACTAAACCTTCTTAAAACTGGTAAAAAATGTTCTAAAAATAAACATGTCTTGGAATAAATCCAAAAAATACTCTAAATTTTGTTCATATTTTTTTAAATGACATTTTTTGGAAATTTCTATTTCGTGATTTTTTGGAACAATCAAAAATCGTCTAAAAACCCTGAAAAATTTGAATATCAATAATTTTTTTTCTCGAAAACTGATTTTTTTGAAAAAATTTCTCGAACAAAAATGTCATGTTGAAAAATAATTCAAATATTTTCAGTTTTTTTTAGGGCGATTTTTTATTGTTCCAAAAACCACAAAATCGAAATTTCTAGTCATTTAAAAAAATTCTGAAAAAATTTGAGACTATTTTTCGATCGATTCTAAGACATTTTTATTCCTAGAACATTTTTACCCAGTCAGTAGTTTTGAGGAAAAAAATATGAAGTTTATACAGACATATTTTTTGTTTCGGCCGCCATTTTGTTTTACCAAAATTTTTAAAAATTAAATAGTCATTTATTTTAAGTTTAGGTCTCGAGGACGCGATTTTTTCTAGTTTAGAACCCGAGGATTACCTGTTTCAAAAAGATATTCAGGTCAGGTCAATTTTTTTTGTTGCCAAGTAAATCGTAATTTTGTCCAAAAATTTGTTTTAAATTTTTTAAAATCAATTTTTGAAAAATTCTAAGGCCATATTCTGAAAAAGCATGAAATTTTACATCGGAATTGACCTGATCGAATTTTTCAGCACCTAAAAACTTTGCAGACTGCAAAAAGAGCAACTGGGATTTAATGGATTAAAAAGGAAATACACTTAGAATTTTTTTTCCTAGACTATGAAAAATTACTATTAATTTATAAACGTTGGCAAAAATCATTTAGTTGTCGTTTATTCCCCGGACCTAAAATCCAACAAACCAAAAATTAATAGTTATTTCTTTTAGGTACTAAGAACAGTGCTGCCGTAAAGAATTCAAAAAAGGGGGGTGAAGGATGTGACATTTGAAGTGGTTCAATATCCAGACAATTTAACAATAAAAGATCTTTACTATTTCCTTTTTGCTCCCACGCTTTGCTATGAGTTGAATTTTCCAAGAACAGATCGAATACGTAAGAGATTTCTAATGAAAAGGATATTTGAAGTTCTAGCTGGTACACAAATTATACTTTGCGTGATACAACAGTGGATGATTCCGTCTGTTAAGAATTCTCTTATTCCCTTTAGCAATATGGATTATACCAGAGCATCTGAGAGACTGTTAAAGTTAGCTGTAAGTAAAAAAAATAACATTGATATTGTTAAGCTTGAAAGCATTATAATTGATATTTTTTTTTATCCTAGATTCCGAACCATTTAGCATGGTTGTGTATGTTTTATATTCTCTTTCACTCTTGGCTCAATTTACTAGGGGAAATCTTACATTTTGCTGATAGAAGTTTTTTTTACAACGATTGGTGGAATGCAAACAATATCGATGTGTATTTGGCGTAACTGGAACTTACCCGTTCATAGATGGGCATTGAGGCATCTTTATTTTCCCATGATTGAAATGGGATATAGTAAATCACAAGCGAGTATTGCAGTGTTCTTCATTAGTGCCTTTTTTCATGAATACATGGTAGGTATTTTTTACTAATAACTTCATATCGGGTGACAATGAAATTGGTCACACCCAGAATTCTTTGTTGTCTTTGGTAGTAAAATTTTAAACTTTTGGTACATCCCTTGGGGAGGTAAAAGATCTTAGCAATACCACCCTGTGCTTAATTTCATATTTATATTCATCATTAAATTCCATGTTATGATATGTCATACTTAGGATCCGGAAATGTGTGCTGCAGTGCAATGTGTGCTGCACTATAAAGCTGTGATAATGAAAGTGTAAACCGTATATTTTAAGCGTTTTGTACATTATATACGCGTGTATTTCTTGCCCCGCGTACCTACGCCACTGACCGATCCTGCCCATGTACCGGGACCCGCGTCTGCGCGGTAGTACGCTAATGCCTTGCGGGAGTGCTGGATAGTTAAATGCAGTTTCACATGCGGTCAGACGGAATTTCCGAACCCTAGTTATACTCATATAAGTTCACAATAATTTGTTTCCTAAATCTATGTTGAAAGCAAGTAGGCCTTTGAAATATTTAATAAGTAGGCATTGGATGTGGTTAGGGTTGCATCTCTCCCGGTATTCCGGGGTTCTCTTGGAACTGAATTTTTAAACACATCCTCCCGGTTTCCAGATTTCACAAAAAGAGTGACCCCCAAAAAACGAGCTTTTTTAGCCTGTTTTTCAAACACCTGTAACTTTACCTGGAATTGATGAAATTCAACTTATAAATGCTCAAAATTTTCGTCTCATCATAAGCTAGTGGGAAAAAGAAGATTTATTGGTCCAGACCCTGTGCATCCCCTTAAATGAAGGGTTAACTAACCCTCCATTTTTCCCTTACGCACATGCGAGAAAAAGCATAATTGCTACTGCCCAATAAAAAAAGCTGTTTTACTACAGACAATATATGATTTCCGAAGTATTTTTACCTCCTGAACACGAATCCATGGTCAGGTTAGCCCCATAACCTCTCAGTCTTCAGCAAATCGTCAAAAATCTTCAGAAAAATGAAGATTTTCGAGAAGTGACCGGATATGCAGTGTGACACATGGTTTCCAATTTTCAGGAAGCAATTTTTTGAAGCAATTGGAAGCAATTTTTTGCTTCCTGAACTCGAATTCATGGTCAAGTTAGGCCCATCGCCTTTCAGTCTTCAGCAAATCGTCGAAAATCTTTTTTTTCTGGTGACTTGAGGATAGAATATAATCAGTATTTCTATTTTTAGGTGAGTGTTCCTTTAAAAACCTATAAAATATGGGCGTTTATGGGAATGATGGGCCAAATTCCATTGTCCTATATATCTAGATATATGGAGCGTGCTTATGGACCAAGATTTGGCAATTTAGTGGTTTGGTCATCTATAATAATAGGTCAGCCGTTATGTATTATGATATATTACCATGACTATATTGTTATACATTATGGGCAATCGTTACTTGAAGATTATTCCCATTTATAGAAAATGTTCGATTAACAAAAAAAAAAAATAAATAAATACATCTCAATTGTGATATCACTACAAATTGTTGTATGTATTTGTGTACAAATTTTTGTAAATAATGTAAAATTTATGTTGTATGATATTGCAACTTATGAGAGAAATGAAAAAAATGATGAATGCTAAATTGAAAACAGTATGAATGGTATTGGTGGTATTTAAACTTGGTGCTGTTAGATTTTTCTTGGAGTTGATCGGTTTTGTTTGCATTTGTGCTAGTTTTTTTATACCCTTGCATCACACAATCATAATTTAAAATAAGTAGTTTTTTTTTACCAAATTTTATATAAAAGCATTTACAAATTAGGTTTAAGACTTTCGTGTTAGTTGTCAAGTATAACAGGCCTAAGAGTGAGATAATATAACTGTACTAGAGTATTGGATAACTGAGAGTTGTTGAGTGTTAAGAAATCTACTCATATTCTTTGCTGTACTGCCATCAAGTCACGAGATTAAAAGGTAGTTTGAAATATATTTTGTACATTATAACATTTTTACCATGTTTCTAAGGTTCAACAGGGAGAACTAAACTAATTGCTATCATAATTCTTTTTAAGTATTAAAATAAAATGTATGCTTTGTGTGTAGCTTATTTTTGTTATGTGAAATATTTTCAAATCAAATATTTAAAATAGTCATAAATCTGATAGTCAAATCTCTTTGAAAGTTGATGTATTTTGTCTCGCGTTTATGTAGTAATCTTTTTTATTATTTTTAAATGATATGGCGCGCTAATAGCCTAGAAGGTCTGGCCATAAACTCGAAAGAAAAAAAAAATAACATGGCAACTTCATTTAGGTACGGAAAGCGATAAAAGTAATGAGTTTGTTTCATCCCCTATAAATGCTTTTTCTTCATAAAAAAAAGAACATTTTCCCCAGTCTTCCCAAATTTTTGTCTTGTCCTCCTATTGCGTCTTATTTTGTACTGAGAGTATAAAGCAATCGACATGGCGTAGTTAAGAAAATATTGCTCTCGATTCTAATCATTGTTTTCTTGCCAAACTTTATGAACAAATGAAGCAATAACCACTCTTAGTGCCTTTATTTAGAGTAATGTTTCCTGCAACTATTTGATATTTGTATATAATGTTTTGTAATAATTAGCGTATACATAGTACTACAATAAGTTAAAAACAGAGTTGTATTTTAAATATATATTTTTATTGTTTATACATTAAATGTTTGAATTTATTAAATGTTATACTCCAGTCACTTTGTGTTTGAATAAAATTTGTGTAACTGTGGCTTTTTTGATAATGGCTGGCAAAAACTATTCATATTATCTTTCCTAGCCTTATCTAATATCCTTTTCTGCACTTCAAACTTTTATCTTGCATTCAACCTGTAGAGGACGGGAAATTTTCAATACAAATCGATCTCTTTTAAATCGTGTAATTTATATATACATAAATCGAATGTATAACTCAGGACAAGTCTCTGACCAAATAGGTGGTCCCTTTTGGGACCAGACCCGTCTGCGAGGAAAAGGTTAATGCAATGGTTTTTGAGTGTTTTTCATTGTAATTTTTTGCACAGAATACGAGGATACGAAAATAGTTACAAATATCTTGGATGCGTCCTTGATCTTTAAAAAAGGTCATTTCAAGGTCAGATTTATTTTTTTCCTATTTTGAGCTCAAGCATCGAATTCCTACATTTTTTGGTGGTGTTGAGTACGAAAAAAAATTGTAAAACAAATTTAGGAAAAATCATTGACCTTGAACTAGGACATTTTAAAGGCAAATATTTTTATCCTCATTCGGAAATAGTTTATCAATTATTTTTCGCACTCAGCATGACCCAGGACTAACGACATGGACTTGGCGAAAATTTGATCCCTTTGGGGTCCTTGATTATCTCGAGTCCCCTTGCCTCTCTCAATTTGACATTGAAATGACCTTTTTGAAGGTCCAGGATGTCTACAGGATTTTTTTTACTATTTCTACCACATTCAGCACTTCAAATAACCCCTGAAAAACATAAAGAATTTTGTTTCCTGGGTGGTCCCGGCCTCTAAAGGTTAAAAACAGATATTTTCAGAACAATGAAAGTGTTATAGTTATCAGACTTCTGTTTGTGAAATGTCAAAACAGTTAAACAGCTGCAGCCAAGAGTTAGTAGCAGTCCAATATATTGTTTTAGCGTGTAGCAGCAGCCCTAAACTTGAATGTTTCTAGGGTTAATTCTATTTCACACAAAGGAAAAAACAAGGAACTTTTAAAGTCACCTAGAAAACGTAATCCTACCAGGAAGGTTACAAATACTGTAGCATTTAATACAAGCGCTATTTGTAACATTTATAATAAGTGATACTTATGTACAAAAAACTACACTGCACTATTTATACCTGAATGGTGTTTGTGAGAAAAATCTTATTTTTTTTATACATTTTTTACAAATTTCAAAACTTCCATGTGCCTCTCTACTAATTTTTCCTCTCATTAAACAAATATCTTTACTAAGTAAGTGTTTTAAATTTTCGTTTAAATATAACATTTACAACGAATAAAAATTATCGCAGACGAATACGCCACTGACGCGCGGCGACATTATCCTACTCTACTCATATATAAGAAAATTTCTTCTCTCTTGTATAATACCGGGCGTCCCAGAGATTTCTGACATATTTTGAGCATAAATGGGGGTATGGAATAGGGGTACACATTTCCCAAGCCGAAATTCCCAAGGACTATTTTACTCAAATACAGTTTTTCCCAATGACTGATTTTCTAGAAAATTTTGGTAAAATTTTGTGCAAAAACTTGCACAAAAATTTTGGTAAAATACCACTTTTCTTCCAATTTTCCCACTATTCCATCGCCATCAGATCTTGTAATAGCGCGCACACCACATTCTTTCTTTTTTCAGCAATTCCAATATACGCTACCACCGCTTTCCGAACGTTCGTAATTCAAATAACCGTCAATGTGCAGAAAGTGACCTTTTCCCCTTGATTTAATTAATTAAGCCATAACGACGGCAACAGAAACGGATTACGGAAGATTAATGTCAGATTTCAAAATGTGAAAGATTTCAAAAACATTTGACAGTAGTAGAATGTTTATTGAAACAAAATATAATGTTTTGATTAAAAGAAAAAAATGAATAATTGGAGGAAAAAATAATTGGAAAATAAAGCAATTGGGAAAATGCATCATTGGGAAATAGAGCATTTGGGAAAAATAATTACTGGGAAATAAAGTTTTTGGGAAAAGAATTATTGGGAAACATGGCAATTGGGAAAAATCGATTGGGAAATTTGACCCACTACTCTTACAGAGTGTTTTTAAAATATGGTCAACTTCAACATGAAAATTCGCCACTATTTTGAATGCAACACCCTGTATCTGTTTACACCAAAACAAAAGCTGTATTCTTCCGCTTTACAAACATGTATAGTTTGTTACACTTTACTTTCAAAATGGGTTAGTAATTCGATTATTAACAACATCGTGTTTTGGACGTTTCAGAAAATTCTGACCCATTTTGATCGTAAATATATTTTCGCAGGCAGAACTTAGATGAATGCGGTTTTCGCCAATTGATATACTTTCTCAATAAGTTTTTTTTCGTACTATGTTAAAAACTGGCTACTTGCCTTACAGAGTATTTTTAAATATGGTCAATTTCAACATTAAAATTCACCACTATTTTGAATACAACACCCTATATATGTATCTATAGGTAGGTGTCAAAATATAAACGAAAACTGTATAAATACATGTGTTTATTGAATTATGACAATTGTGTGGAAAACAAAAAAATCTGTCCGACCCGAAAGAATTTTACCGACCAGCCAACGTGATTTCTCTTAATCGATTATAAGGAACCGAATAAGGACCATCTTCACATTTTACGCGTTGCGCGCAATATTTATTACTCTTGACGCCCTTAGGAATTTCTTGATGGGCATCAGTATCTCATGACTCTTGACCCGTGCACAGGTACGGTCGAAAATTTGGTGACGAGTGTTTTATACTGCCGGCGATTTTTATTACCTTTTGTTATCTGTTCCCGATCGAGACGACTTCTCTTGCGCCTTGCGGCACCTCCTCGAAAGAATGCGACTCGGCAAATGAAACGCGATTTACTGCGATTCTTTTTAATTACAGTATTGGTACAAGGGTGGATTAATGATAGCGAGATAACAGTAACGTATACCTTATTGAAATCGCATTAGTCATATGTATAATCTCGATCGACCGATAAGGCACCGTTGCGGAAATTTTTATAATAAATACGTAGCCACAAGCCAATATTTAAATCAATATCTACGGCGTGATCTACATGAGGTGGTCATTGGTCTTGTTGACTCTAATATTGACAGTCATATCCGGATTCTTGCGGCTGGTAAAGTGTCATTTTATGCAACCAATTTAAAACCTGAACACTCTTTTTTATTGGCAAAAAAAAACAGTTATTTATTGGCAAAAATTCACCGGAATGTCAGTGGCGAAGCGTGAGATTTTTTCTTGGGTAGACATTGGGAATAAAAAATAAAAATTGGACAAACGTCTTAATTATATTGTGTGAGAGTATCTAAAGTAAAGTGTAACTGCCGCTTTATTATTAGAGACATCATAAAATCCAAGAAATCTCAACTATTTCGTTTTTTGTAAATGTACCTTAGAATTATGCTAAATTGCGCTCGACATGAAACATCTGTTGTCTCGTCTGCTTGAACAGAAACAAAATCAGTATTTTTCAGTTCGTCCAAAAGTATTTGGTGAACTACGTATTTCACAGATTCATTAATGTAATTTTGAATGTCACTCGATGTTCCTTTGAAAACTGAACTGTTTTTCAAGTGGCCTTTCATAGCAGACTCTTCCATAACAAGTAGATCTAGTATTTCCAAATAATTTCCTAAAAAATAGGTATTCGTTTCATATCGTATGATACGCGATATGTTTAGCAAAAAAAAAATAACATACAATATATACCTTTATTTTTTTGAATCAGCAGTCTCGTGATGTCGTCTAAATGCAAGTTCTTGTTTCGTCAAAAAACACACCACATCAATTAATCGTCCAACAACGTCGTGCCTATTTTTTGCAACTTTTTCATTATGTTGCAAAGCGTTTATTTTTGTTGCTTCAATGACAGCATGATCTATGCGCACCTTTCCCAGCATATAAAAAAATTCGTTGCAGGTAATATGTATGTTTGTTAGCTTTTTGAACAATTTTTTTACAATACTTACACCATCTTTTGCCCAGACTCCCTCTCCACCAAAAAGAACACAAGGAAAACAATAGACTGCATTCGTGCTTACACTTCCAGTCAACCAGGTAAACGATTCATACCAACCTATTTGAAATTTATGAACGGGTTTTTCCGTCTTTTTGCGATAGATTCAAGTCAGGTCGCTTTTGGGAATTTTTTAAATTAAACTTTTCTTCTAAAGATAGCGAAGAAAAACCATGTTCTTTAATGTAAACGATATGATCTTCTATATTTGTCATTTTATTACCTATTTTCAATATTTATTATTTATTACACAACGCACAACGAAACAATTAAAGCAATGACCAATTTAAAACACAACCCAGAATAAATAGAAAATTAAAATCATAACATAACATAGTATAAAACAAAGTCGCTTCCCGCTGTCTGTCCCTATGTATGCTTAGATCTTTAAAACTACGCAACGGATTTTGATGCGTTTTTTTTTTTAATAGATAGAATGATTCAAGAGGAAGGTTTATATGTATAATACATGCATAATATAGTAGAGAAACACTGATAATTTTAGAGGTTTCTAATGTGATGTCGTAAACCGTGCGAAGCCGGGGCGAGTCGCTAGTATAATATAAACTACAAACGGACGCGCGGTGAGCGGAGTATTGTAAAGGTGCGTATTGATTTGCAACAGAATGCTCCGAACGAACCAAACGCGCCGCGCGCGCCGTAACAAACATTTGCGCGGACAATTCGGGCTGTTTGGAGTGGGAACGCAGCGAACACCGCGTTCGCTGCGTTCCCACCAGTAATCAGTGTTGTTTGTGTGTTCGTCGATATGGATGCTGATGATGTGATTGTAGCCGCTGGTGCTTTTTTAATTATAAATGCGTTAACGAGCGTTAAAAAGAAGAGAAAAGAAAGAAAAATGTGGGCAATACGCCTTTTTTTTGCGACGTAAAAATATGGCCTTACTCAGTGACCTGGATTATATGCATTTGAAAAATTTTACGAGGAGGGCTGCAGAAGACTTTGAGAATCTAATATGTCTAGTAGGTCCTAGAATAGCCAAGACTTTCCATTTTTTTTTTGAAATCATTTGGGGCGCCTCCCATATTTTTGGCAATTACCGCCCACGCATCATGCTTTATAACTGTATTAAAATACAAGCCGTTTGTAGGATCCCATAATACAGGTTGCCTTTCAAACTGATCAATCAGCTCAAGGCATTTTTCCCTGCTCCAGTCCATTTTCTTCGATAAATTACTTGTCCGCCAAGAACGGAACGCGACAAACACAGCGAACACAGCGAACACAGCAAACGCACCAAACGTCCGTATCCACTGCGCACCAGCGAACGAATAATTCCCTTTGCGCAAATCGCGTTTACCGACAAACCTCGGAAAATGTTCGGCGCATTCTGTTCTGTTTGGCGCAACGTACTGACTAGACAAATTTGTTACAGCGCGCGCGGCGCGTTTGGTTCATTCGGAGCATTCTGTTGCAAATGAATACGCACCTTAACAATTGCAGTTGGCATTCGCGCATTCGCATACGTCCAATCCCGCCGTATACAGACGGGACAGCAGCGCAATACTTAGCTCGTCGACTACAGTAGACAAATGATGTTTTGTCTTTGATACCCGCATATCGGTCCAATTTCCGCGGATATGCCACCGCGGTGTGCTATGTGCAATCGCCCGCCGCTGGCAAATACGTAATAGGTAGGAGACGGACGACTTGGGGTGTGCCAAAAAGAGTTCACGCATCCTCAGGAAAGCTTTCTGAGTCAACCCCACGCTCAACCTCTTAGAGCGGCAAGTTTTCAGGGGGGTGGTTTGGAGTTGGAATATCACTTTTGGCGCTCCATCGTCCGTCCGCAGTGTGTTCCGCCAACTTCGAGAGCCTTCAAGTAATGCCTTGACATGAATTCGAGACAAAACGACATACCATGCAGCCTTCTACAGTGGCGGAACCAGAGGGGTGAGTGGAAGGTCGGAGTAGGTATGGCTTGGAGGGATGCTTGGGATGCCAAAGGGTGAAAGTGAGTTGTGACACCCAACACCAATTTATTAGGCAGCATTAGGATCAATGGATTCGGCCAACAGAGGTCAAACAGAACTTATTAAGCAGGTCTTAGTGTATGCGGGGATGGAGTTTTTATCCGACAGCGTCCTTCTTAGTCGATCCTGTAGGTGTCTGAAATTGCCGTCAAAATCTTGCGAATTCAAATTTCGACATGGGGTTGATTTTTGGGATGTGGACGGCGAACCGTTTAAGTCACAGTGTACCGACTTAGGGGCATTGAGACCAACCCTATAGCTACTGAAAATTAAAAACCTCAAGTCTCTAACTCGAATAGAACGCAAATGGCGCTAATATAAAAAGTGTTACGCTAATTTTGTGAGCAGTATGAGCAGTTTATAACAGAATATGATATGTGCCTCATTTATTGCGACAGCAAGTAAGTACCCGAAATAGTGCTTTAATTATTTCGAAAACCTGTCTTCACCATCTGTCAATCCTACAATATGGCGAAGACACATTTTATTGTTTATCAAATTAAGCACTACTGCGAAGGAATGTCCAGAATATTGTGACCTCATATGGGTTGGTTTTTGAGGTGTGGAAGGCGAACTCCTGAAGCCACGGGGTAGTGACTTCGGAGAATTAAAACCAACTCTATAGGCTATCCAAATTTTCAAACCGCAAGTCACCAGTCTGAATAGAACGCAGCATTTTTACGAGCAGTTTATAATTCGGAATTTATATGGACAAGATTCGTTTTACTGATATCTTATTTTCTTTTTAATTTAAGTATTTCTGATATGTCATTTCCTTTAGCAGGCATAGAATGATATAAATTTATCAATAGTATTTCGTTCCTTTAATAATAAATAATCAGGCAAGTTCAGTTATTTGTTCCGTATTCCGTATTATTATCAGTATTATAATTCCATATTTTCAAAATGGATAATCGTGATTCTATCCGAGTAGCCAACATTGTAAGAATCAAGTCTCTCACCTTTATGAAAAGGAATGCAAGCAAGCCAGACTTCATGTAGGCAAAAAATCCATGAAACATTTTATAGACACACATCACAAAAGTGACTTTCTTCAAATTCGTTACAGTACCTTTATTTTTTTCCTTTTTAGGAATCGTCCCTAATGCTGGAGAACTGCAGCCTATTAGCTTATTGTACCAAATTCCGATATTATTCTATCCACTCTTGTACCCTGTGTCTTTGAAAACACGATACTGATTCATACGATGAGTGCTGTATGTCTCCAGGGGCACTTTTGTGTCCCCAAAGATTTCTTGCCTCTTGCGATGTAATGCCTTACAGTCCGATAGAATATGGAGAACGGTCTCGATCTCATTACTACACAATCTGCATCTGAGATATCCGTTATTTAGATGACCTTCTTAACTGGTTTCTACTAGTTTTAGAAGGCTTCAGGCTCTTTTAGCACTTATATACTTTATAAGGGCCTTGCATCGTGGTAGTTTTGGAGTCTCACTCCAATGTTTCTTTGTTGGATTACATTTTTTTAAATTTTTTCTCGGACCGTAGTTTTTCTTAACCCGAAAGCTGGTTTCGGGCCAAAATATGGAGTTATCGAACCTCTTCTTGCAAGTTCATCAGCAAGTTTGTTTTAAGGGATGCCACTGTGACCCGGGACCTACACTAGTCCTAATGTAGTGTGGTCTGCCAGTTCTTTTAGTGCTTGTTCCTTGAGACTTCCTTGAAGTGCTGCCTTGCAACTGCTTAGAGCTTTAATGACTGCCTATCTATTGGTGATTGTGTTTATCTTGTTTGTGTAAGTTCTTTGGTTGTTGTTTATCTTGTCTTAGGTATACTTCCGCCTGAAAGACCGAGGTCAGTTTTCCAAGTAAGAAAGAGCATCTTGTATTTCTTGCATCCCTATATATTCTAGCTCCTGTTTCTGCCTCAGTCTTTGACCCATCCGTACACCAGGTCTTACCTCGGAGAAGAATCCTTCGTTTGAGGTATCACTACTTCATAGTTGGGATTAGGAACAGTTTAGGTTGATGTGTAGGTAGTATGTATTAGTTTTTCAGGTCTATTGGGAACTGACCACTTTGGTCACAACACCTGGCGGTTAAAATTATAACTAAAACGAGGTTGCACCGCATGCCATAAACACACGTGATTCACTTAGAATAATTAAATAATAAATAATTATTATTAAATTGGCATGGAAATTATTAATTCTCCGGTTTGAACTAAATCTACAGCTCGTTATATCTGTGTTGTTAGGGGCTGCAATAGTAAATCAAATAAAAACTTAGATCTAATCTTCCATTCGTTTCCTAAGTCTGGTGACAGTGTCTGGTCAGTGTCTGGTCTGTCTGGTGAGTGGTGACAGTCGAAAATGTATTTGGAAATTTTAAAAAAATTAGACAGATTAAAAGTATGGAAACTTGTTCTTAAATTAAAAAATGTATCTCCAATAATGCGAGTGTGATTACATAATTTCAAGTAAGTAAATGAAGTCTAACCTCAAAAAAATAATAACAGTAAAGACAGCAGTCATCCGAAAATTTTTAAGTTTTTTAATGAACAAATAAAAAAAAGAAAAATTATAAATGCCAGAATTTTCGTCAATTTTATGTTAATAATAATAAACTATTTAACTGTAATGTAGGATGAGGTCAAATGTTTCCAAAAAAAAAAAACTAATTTCCACTTAGTCGACGTTTCGCAAAATTTATCTGCATCCTCAGGACTCTAAAATATGACAAACACGCAATGTAGATGATAAAACAAACGTAATACCAAACACAGATTAAAATAGGGAATCAGGATTACATGTTTCATATTTCATACTACAATTGAATAAGCTTTTTGTTGTCGTTTGTAAAAATAAATATGTAAAAATAAAAAATGAAACATTGATAAAACAATTAATATAACATAAAATAATAGAATACAACGTACTGTCACACAGACGTGCATCGGCTATCTACCCGTACCCGTAATATATGTATTTAGAAATAAAAAAAATGTTATATACATACGCTTTTAATGTAAATTTTATTAATGCTACCCTGTATAAAAGTATTTTAGCAATTTTTACAATTTTTAGTGTCTCTTTTAAAGAAGTTAGATATTTTTATTTATTTCTTATGTTTGTATGTGTAGTTTTTAAGCTAATTAGAATTGTACGGGTAGATAGCCGATGCACGTCTGTGTGACAGTACGTTGTATTCTATTATTTTATGTTATATTAATTGTTTTATCAATGTTTCATTCATATTTATTTTTACAAACGACAACAAAAAGCTTATTCAATTGTAAGTATGAAATATGAAACATGTAATCCTGATTCCCTATTTTAATCTGTGTTTGGTATTACGATTGTTTTATTATCTACATTGCGTGTGTCATATTTTAGAGTCCTGAGGATGCAAATAAATTTTGCGAAACGTCGACTAAGTGAAAATTAGTTTTTTTTTTTTGAAACATTTGACCTCATCCCACTAATTAACTATATAAACTATTTAACTCCAAAAATTTAACAATTTTCAGATGTCTATTTTTAATATGACAATTTCAAGTGTTAGTTATATACAATACATCTAATTCATTGCCTTTTCTGAGACATCAGGACATGATTTTATTTATAACAAAAAATATACATACATATAATAACATATTTGTGAAATTTTAAATTATGATTTGAAGTTAGAAATGTACATACCGGTAATGTGGATTACGTGTTTGCACTTTTCACCCATCTTATCCGACCTTATCCGTCTAATTGGTTAATATGTAATATTAATTTGCTTTATGATAAGATTACCAAGTCATCTGCATATCCAAAGACAATATGCTGCTTTTCTTTGAGCTTTATTATCACCCCGTTCGTTCCACGGCAGAGGTGACTCCTTCTTGTGGGGGCTCCCCTTGCTACCGGGGCTGAGTTGACCTTCTCCCATCAGAGTTGAATGTACCACTCGGTCTTTCAGCATGCCACTTATCCATGTGTAGTAGGCTTCATCGACCCGTTTTGTGCGAATCGCTGTAGTGATTACGCCATGAGAGGTGTTGTGAAATACACCCTCTATGTCTAGAAAGGCTGCTAATAATCCTTCCTTATTTTCGAGAAGATACTATATACTTTGTACCAGTGGCGGTTGGTGATAAATCAGTTAGCCATATCTTGCAAACGACGCATGGGACCCACTTCACTTTTTAGGTGATGGCTATACAGGGTGTCTCAGCTTTTAGTTTACAGACTTTATTTGCTCACCCAGGATAGTTAGCAAAAAAATGTATATACAAAAGTTACTTGAATTCATGAGGCCTATAAAATGACATATTCCGTTTGACATGTGCTAGTGACCTTGAGGTTATGTCAGTGTCAATATAAGTTTTTAAATACAACACCCTGTATTTTTCGACATTTTTGTATTTACCGAACAATTCTACACATATTTCATGTAACATACCCTATACCTATCTTCAAACGTTTTCGAGATTTTCAAAGTCAAACAATGATACGTGCAACATGCAATAGAGGATTTATACGCCGTTTAGAAGCTAAAAATTTATTAAACTAATTGTTTAGAATTACTGAAATATCCCATTGATCTGATTAAAATTACTTTTAACAATGTTGTAACAAATTTATTATGTTACAACATATATATATATATATATATGTTACAACATATATATATATATATTTATAATGTTTGTTATTAATTAATAACAAACTCTCAATTGTTTCAAAAGTGACAAGGCAAAATGAAAATTCTTTGTATTGTAAAATAATAGCTGTTTGACTTTGAAAATCTCGAAAACGGTTGAAGATAGGTATAGGGTATGTTACATGAAATACGTGTAGAATTGTTCGGTAAATACAAAAATGTTGAAAAATACAGGGTGTTGTATTTAAAAAACTTATATTGACACTGACATAACCTCAAGGTCCATGTCAAACGGAATATGTCATTTTATAGCCCTCATGAATTCAAGTAACTTTTATATATAAAGTTCTTTGCTAACTATCCTGGGTGAACAGATGAAGTCTGTAAACTAAAAAGCTGAGACACCCAGTATACCTCTTACAGAAAGGATTTATAGTGAAAAAACCGTCAACACAGTTTGCGAAAAAAAATTCAAAAAAACTGGAGCACTCCTGGGATCTCGGTAACGCTCTGTGAAATATTTGCAGTAAATTTTTTTCATAATCTAGAAACAAATATAAGGGAGAGGTTTTTCGATTTGTTACAAAATTTTTTTTTTCAAAAAGTTATGGACATTTTAATTTTGGGAAACAAAAATGTTCCTATAAAATTAAAATTAAAATGGCTATAACATTTTGAAAAAAAAAAATATTTTGTAACAAATCGAAAAATCTCTCCTTATATTTGTTTCTAGATTATGAAAAACAATTTAGATTTTTTTAGCAAATATTCCACAGAGCGTTACTGAGATCTCAGGAAGTGCTCCAGGTTTTTTGAAATTTTTTCGCAAACTTTGTTGACGGTTTTTTTCTCTATAAATCCTTTCTTTAAGAGATGTATAGTCATCACCTAAAAAGTGAAGTGGGTCCCATGCGTTGTTTTTCAAGATATGGCTAACTGAAATATTACCAACCGCCACTGCTTTGTAATGGAGTATTGTCTCTGTTGATACTCCTGGTTTGTGTGCATATTGATATGAGTGGATTGTTCTTTCTACCAATGTCCCCCTTGACTTCTTTCGTCTTGGTTCGTTGCGACAACGAACATGGCAGTAAAAAAGCAAATACATACAATTGGCGCAGTGAATCGCTACCTATTATAAGACAATATCTATAATAGAATCAAATTAAATTTAATCCTAGGTAGGCGGCACTCAATTCTGGGTATATGTTAGGGCTCGCCTAATGTAAATTCATATTGTATTTGTTTTAAGTGTGCTCATTATTTATTAAGGCCTACATACATTTAACTAACCATAAAATTGTTTATTTTGTTCATCTTTGTCTCGGGCCGTTATTACTCATATAACTTTGTAATTTATTCCACCAACATTGTCATAACTAATGGCGTAAATGTATTAAGTATTCAGCACTGAACGCCAGATCGGAAATAAATTAACATTTTTTATGTACATGCCTAGTTCTCAAACGTTCACGACAAATTGTAAGTGTATGTATATTGCTCCTGGTAAAAGATAACTCCCACTTGTGCAATTCCTGAAGTATTTTTTGTGTGACGATATATCTATTACGTGTACCAAATGTAATGTAACATATTTTTGATACAAATTGCTTGTGGATACGAAATATTCTACCAGGTGATCCTTGAAAGTGGCTCACCAAGAAAAATTAATGAAAATATAGAATTGGATATTAGACATCTGCATTTTTCAACATGGTCATCATACTATTACATGGTTATGGTTATTTCTGGTTTAACCATAAATGGCCCCAACTTTAGAATTTAGAATTTAACGAAACATCTTGTTTTTACTTATTTTATTTTATCTTTTTAAAAATGCCGTCCTGAACACAATGATATCTCATTTGTCACTTTTTGTGACAAGGTCAGTCATCAGGTCGTTTTTTTATGTACATCTTTCTATCTAGAGTGCTTAAAATTTATTAAAACGTTTCAGTTTGCTAATTTGACTTAGAAAAATGTATTTCTCGCGTTTTTCTTAATTTTTTTATATATTAATTTACGAGTACATTACATATTTTCTAATCTTTAATTAAATGTCAAGCTAATATTGAATTTATTTTCATTTAGCTGATGGTGTTATTTATTTACCCACGGAAGGGGTGGGTGAAAGAGGGTTGTACTTTAAGGTGAATTAAGAAAGATATTCATGTGTCATCTCATAAGGGTCATTTCATATTGATCATGAAGGCCATAGAGGTCATAAAGGTCACATTAGTCATAAAGTCCATATGTCGTAGAGGTCCATCAGGTGCTGTAGACCACAAATATCATAAATTTCATAAAGATCATAAAGGTTATATCCACTTTTAAAAATATAAACTGATGTTTTTTGGAGATTTAGTAAAATAATGATGGAAAAACCGCTACCAAAGGAATCACTACACACTGCATTCCACACTGATTTGGGTTAAATATATAAAAACATCAAACTCATCACGTTTTAAAAGTGTCATGTTTGAATATGACCTCTATAATCCATGTAACATTTATGGCCTTTATGACCCATATGACCTTTATGACCAATATGGCCTGTATGACCTATATGACTATTATGATATTTATGACTCATATGACTTGAATGACTTAACTGATATTTTTAATCCATCAGTGACCTAAATAAATTTAATGACCTCTATATTATTTGTTATATGTATGACCTTGATTGCCTGAATGACTTAAATGACCTTTAGGACCCCTATGATATATGTTGGATATGGATCTAGGAGTCAAATGGGAGTAGAATAATGTGATATTTGGATTCTATCCCAAAAACCTATAAAAGGACATGTCACATGAATATATTTATTAATTTCTATTAAGACATAACAAAACAACCTCCTCATCCCTTCCTGTGTACAACAAAAACATCATCAGCTGAACAAACGTAAATTAAATATTTGTCTGGGCCACACTTCACTATTCACACATTTTGAATCAAATTTCTTATACTTTCACTATGTAAATTAAAATTTGTTAAAACATTGTGATTATCAAAAAAATGTTAAAAATGTCATATCACATTTACATCAGACCCTGTTATGTTGGACATATGTCATGTGTCTCAAATTTGAAGTGCATATTAAAAGTGAATTTATCCCCAATCCTCCAACCGATTAAACTCAGCTCCAGACCTCGTTATAGTGAATAAGTGGTAAAAATTTCAAGTTGATATCTTAACGCGTTCTTTCGACGGACTTATTTCGCTTAAACTTAAAATTTCAACGCTTCAGAACATTATAGCTATACTTCCACTCCACTACGTGGATCTGAGAGTAAAGCGAGATGTGGATGTACCTAATGATTCCTTAGACAGAGGTTATCAATTCAAGTTTTCTATCTTTCTGTCCTCTTTTTAATCATATGCAAAACATGTGGTTAAGTAACAAACGAAGATATTTTCGATTTTTTTCGGGTTTTATTTATTTTTTTTTAATTTACTACCAAACTAGTTTAATGTAAACATACGAATTATTATTCGTAGTTTTGTTACTAGGTATATATCTAAATATTTAATTCCTTGTAGTAAGTTAATTCTATTGTGTTTATTGGAACAAACTTTTAATTTGGACCGGTTTTAAAACTTTTCAAGTTTTAAAACTTTTTTTTACTAATCCAATACCTTTTTGTATTAGAAACGCCAAAAACTTCAACGTTTGTTTATAAACGTTGGCGTCGTAACGGTTGGAATACACTCAATATCTCTTTATGGAAGCGTTTTAGCAAAATTGTCTTAGAGAGGTCGAGTTTGTTCAAAATCGATACACTGAAAAAATACATTTTTCATAAATGTCGCTTCCAGATCGTCTATTGTTTTCGAGCTATGACGTCATTGGTAATTTGTTAAACTGCCAACCTATTTTTTACGGAAAAAAAACACTAATTCAAAAACTGGTCAATTTTTTACATATAGGAGTCGAAAAAAAAAATATGTCGAACAGTTAACGGTTCGTTAATAATGTTAAATGAATAGAATCATTTTAATTCAATAAATATTGGCGCATTCGCCATATTTCGTCAGTATTTCTAAAAAAAATTTAAAAACACAATTGTTTTTTCCGATTACTGGTAAAAATATATAATATAGGCCGTGTAAGGGAAATTATTGATGTTTGATGTAAGTGTTTTGTAAGATTTGAATGATGTAAGTTTACTTTACCATAAAATAATTTTACCATAAAAACCATGTAAATAACGAATTTAATTTTTTTTATCATTTATTTTAATAGAGTGAGTAGTTGTTTAAATGGAACTTTAATATTAAATGGAACTACAATAATCTTAAGGTCACTAATATGGGACCCGTCGAATTTGGGTACTTTTAAAATCTTTTTAAAAGAAATCTCTTTGAAAATAATGCAGACAGTGGCGGCTCGTCAGGGGGAGGCAGAGGAGGCAGTCCCCTGTGAAAATTACAAATAATTTTTTTTTATGAACCTACTATACTTTAATTTTATTTAATAAAATTAAAAATGTAATATACTACCTATAATACTTTAATTACCTTTCATTTATAAATTCATATATAGGGCAAAAATTGATTTCTAAAAATAAAAATATTAATAAAAATATGTCAAAGGAGTTCCTGAACTATTATTTGCAACATATTAGTCCTCATAAACGACCCAGCGCCTTATCTATCGCCGTGGTGGCAAGCCTCCGATGCCAATGTGCTCACATATGTATTTATACGGAATTGGAGGCCTCGCGCTTCGCTATCCTGCGTTGCTAACAGCGTTGCTAACAAATTTAACCCTTAACTGCAGTGGCATTAAAGGTCATTTAAAAAACTGCATAGCGGAGGCAAACACGCCCACCCGTCACACGTGACAGCGTAGAAAGCGAGTTATTTGATTTCATGAACCTAACAACCTAACCTACAAAATTTAATATATTTCATTGTTCTGTGTTTTGGAAATTTTTGTTGGAAAGTGAACCTAACAACCTAACCTACAAAATTTAATATATTTTATTGTTCTGTGTTTTGGAAATTTTTGTTGGACAGTGCCGTTATTCTTGCCGGGGGTTTTTGAGTGTATTGAGTTGTATAGGAGGATAATCATTATGGAAAGTGTTCCATATTACTTAAGTAAGTCATTATTTAAACGTTTTATTTAATTAACAATACAAAATTATAATGAAGGTAACTGGCGAGTGTAGCAGTTTGTTTCATAAAAATAATAATACGAGTTGGCATGACACTCAAATAAATATTCGAACCTACAATGATACTGTTGAGTATCATATAAAGTACAAATTTAGTCGCCTGAGGATAAATTATTTGTTAAATATTTAAGAGTACCACTGCCAGGTCTAAGTAAAACTTTAATTAATCAGGGTAAGCCGGCTCGCAATTTTGTTAGTCGCCTGAGGATAAATTATTTGTTAAATATTTAAGAGTACCACTGCCAGGTCTAAGTAAAACTTTAATTAATCAGGGTAAGCCGGCTCGCAGTTTTGTTAATACGTGCTATGATAAATGCAAATGGCTAAGAGGTTATTTAACTTTAAATTATTGTGTTTAAATAAATTATTGTGTTGGCCGTGTGTATTATTTTCAAATCGTGGAGAAGATGCTTGAACAAAGTCTGGATTTGATAAAATCTCAAAACTTTATCTCGTTCAGTTGACACATTCAAAAAAGTCAGGAACATATTAGTTGTGTTTGTAAATTACATTACTATTAGGCAAACAAAATATTATGAAAGTGATCAATTCAGCCCGTCAAATCTTTTACGTAGTCCTGGCAAACATCCGTATTTTATTTCACTGCATCTTTTAATTGTAAAATAATTTGACGGAAACTCTATACTTTCTCGATGGTTTGCTGAACCAATAAAATATATTAGGTACATTATGTTAGACAAATGTACTTAGTATATTTTATTGACCAAGTAGAGGTCCTTCTAACATTACAGCGGCATATTACTTACAATGTTCATCATCATCACAACAAAAAATCATCATTACAAACAATGTTCAATATCATCACAAACATTTTTAGAAAATATGTTTGCCTCCTCAAAAAAGTCACGAGCCGCCACTGAATGCAGATGAATTTTTTTACAGTGAGATAATGTGGATAATTAAAAAAACATTTAAAAACTATCTTCTAGTAATTACAGTCCAAAAAATAAAAAAAATGTAAATATTGAATATAGGTAACCTTTTATTTTTCGTGTAGATAAACCCAAGGAATCTGAACTTTACTGACAAAAGTTGTTTAACCTTAAAAAAAACGATCAGAAAAAGTAAAAAATATAGTTTCAAGATGAGGGAGGGGGGGGGGGGCGGGCTGACTCTCATCTTTAACTATATCACTGTTATAATAAGTTATAAAGAGAACCCAGAAGTTAATACTAGACGCATACTTTACCAGGGGCGGCTTCAGGATACCAGTATCAGTAACGTTGCGAAATGTTAAACTGGTCTTACTTTATATATGTGATTGTGATTGTTGTAGCCCAACTAATCGGCAAAGAACCATAGTCACAAGACACAGAACTGCCATTCGAATTTCCATAGATTGTCAATAACAGTTTCATATGTATAGGAGTTAAGCTCTGGCGCCTGTCAATTAAAATAGTGTTAAGATGCTTGTGGGTCATTTCACGCGAGATTTACAATGAAAATTTTAATTTGACCGAAATATTTTTTTTATTGTTCTTTACACCAAAATATTCGACACGTATTTTTTCGTTTTGGGGAAATCGCAAAAATTTCGACTTTATGAGTATTCGAAATCTGAAAGTACAAAAAAACACTACATTTTTGTTCGCTGATTACTCGGAAAGTATGGTACATTCGAAGTAAAAAAAGGCAATGAAAACTAGGATTTTTCTTCCTCTTTCCAGCCATGTGGTCAAAAAAAAATGTTTGACAAATTTTTATTGTTTAATTAGCGACTTTTCATAAACAAATACACTTTTTTCAAAGTTGGACATTTTTTTTCTCATTTTTTTTTGCTATAAATATTGCTTAAACTGTCAACAATTTACTGTAAAATTTGCAGAGTGGGTAGTCTCTAACTTTTTTTAGATACAAACTTTTGAAGAGAGGCGAGCACGCTTGGAGCGCGCGCTGAACGCGATGATTCTCGTATAAACTCGTCGCGACTCGCGGTTGTTCCTGTAGACGTGGTGATTCCGCATTTTTAAGCCATCCGTCGCGTTTAACATTTTTTTTTATCAACAATGTCAGTTTCATTTAAATATTGTTGTTGCAACCCTTTTAAAGAAAGCAGTTACACCAAAAGTGTTAATAACACAAATTTACGGCGCCCATCGCCTGCCTTATGTAAAAAATTGATATGTTTGAATGCAAACGATAAACTGTGCACATTGTGTAGACAAAAAATCGGAAGAATGTCCGATTCTGATTGATGTGACGTTAACCGAACTTTCGGTAAATAAATAAAAAAACAAGTATTCACATTTTATTATTTAGATTTAATTCATATAAAACTTTCATCTAAAAATTGCTATTTCATTATTATATCTACTTTCAGATTGAGAAAAAAGAAGTGGAAAATCAACATCAGAGCAAGGAACCACAAAAAAACGATCATTCTAATATAATTATATAGAATTTAAAATTAAAATGCTGCTGAAAAACAAAAACGTTCTATCAGTTGTTTCTATTTTTACTTTTTTATGTCTTTATTTTAATTTTTGTGCCTCAAAATTAAAAATCAGATGTAAATTTATCGTTGTTTTATTCAGTGAGTGCCAAAGAAAAACATTGTTTTCAGAACAAAAAATTTATATCTTTTGAAAGAAAAAAATCCCCATTTTGAAAATTTCAGAATCTCTTAAGATCAGTTAGAGGGACTCTAGAAAAAAATTGGAGCAAAAAATTTTATGTCAGGCGTCCATTTTTAATATTTTTTTAATTTTCAAAATCTTAGCAAAAAAAAGCGATATTTGGAAAAAAAATTTGAATTATTTTTTTTCTGTAGCTTCAAGTACCCTTTAAAACAAAGTTTGAACCATTTTTGTAACTATAATAGTTTTAGAGATATTTGAAAAATGAGAAAAATGGTGACATTTGAATTTTGCATCTTACGAAAAAATTTTTTAATTTTTTTTTTGGTAGAACCGTCATATATGATAAAAGAAAAGTTCTGACCAAAATTAATCCAAATCAAAAGGGGTCGATTCCAATCATGGATCGATTTGATATGGAATGACCCATATAGATTTATCGTGCAATGATATTTTATTATATCCTCACACAGTGGTGCTGCAGACAGACTAACTTCGCGGTACTTTCCACTCACAGAGTTCTGGACAAATTGTCTGAACTCGGGGTGATCTAATTTAGCGAATGGAATATTACACGATACTATGATTTTGACTAATTGTAAATACAAGTCGACTTGTCTCTTTGTCTCGCGCACTCACACTACTACTTACACGAGTTTTATGTTTGTCTGGAACAACATGCTACAAAGCAGCTGTTTTCATGTATTTTTTCTTTATCATTTCACTTTTCACGAAAGGTAAAATTTAATGTAAATGTGTTAAATATTTATTTGACGAGGACTGGAACAGAATTGTTGCCCCTTGCCTAAACACGTCTAAGGCCGTTCCTGTAACATGAACCGTCAGTATTTTGTTTCTTAACGAATGAGAATAATAGATAAATATTCCCTGTATATGTCAACTTGCTGTTTACTTCCTAGAAACCAGCGCGAAATGAATGAATTTATATTGCTGCGGCGCGGCTTACAAGGCCAATAAAAAATAAGTACATGTAAAAATTATGCACGGTTCGAGGGCGGAGCACTCATCTACATTTATTATTTAATCATACCTAATATAGAACACCAACATATCGTAAATTTGGTTATTACGGATTAGTCAAAATCTCCCTGCGAATATTATTTAGTGCGCCATTTGATGGGACAGTAAAATTTAATGTTCTATAAAAATATAAGCAATACTTGTTAGGCACATAAAAATGGTTGATAAAAAGACAAGACCGGTTGTTCATCAAAGATTAAAGAGTGAAAATATTGGAAGCACAGCGAGTTTTTGTAATTTGTAAACTACCTCTATCTACATTTGCAGCTGTAATGTTACCAGACGAATAATGTTGAATTGCTCCATCTACTGACTGAGGATAAACATGTTTGATTAAAAATATACAGGGCCTGGCATAAGTCCAGAATAATACTTATATCTTTTTGATTATTCATTTTATTGCTGCATTAACGGGCACGGGTAGCCAACCACTAATACACTAGTATAGGTGTGGATGCATAGATGCGAATCCAACCGCAGATGCCCTAGGTTTGGTAATGTTCTGAGTTTTCTGGGTATCCTCAGAACTGTAAAGCAAATGCATTACCGAAATAATCTTAAGTCCCTCCCAGTGCGCCATGGCAAATAATAATAATAGCCACCCCTTCCCCCGCACAGATCCCTGAGAGGACCTATGGGGTTACTCTTCGGAGTAATTATAGGGTGACCATTATTATTATTTATTACTATGAAATGTCTATTACTAATGTTTATTACTATGAAATTGTTACATTAATGAGATTTGCTGTTTGTAAATATGTATGGTACATACATACAGTGAGGTCCATAAGTAACGGATAAATTCATTATCTACGTAATTTACAATTTATGAGTAAAATCCTGAAACACGCCAATTTTTAATTCTAGAATGACATTTTTGAGCATAATTGAGTTTATACCCTTATACCAACCCCTTGGAGTGACAGCTACCCCTTTAAAAATTTTAAATGGAACGAGGGTGCGTGTGATAGCTCATTTGAAAGTGTTTTTAATTATCTATTCAGCAATTTTGAATTTTGTATATTTTTCATCAAGAAAATTAAATTTGATAATTTCGAAATTATTATTATTATGAAATATATACAATCAAGTGCCTATGTACCAAATATCTATAAACCTGACGTTTTTAGTTAATTTTGTGTCAACATTCAACTTAAATGTATCGGTTTCCCTGATACGCTGCGCAAAATACAAAATAAAAGAAGTAAAAAAGGATTTCTTTTTACATATCTGAAAAAAAAATATACATTTAAATTTCTTTATTTGCTACATCTGTGAAAACTTATTATTCTATTATGTTATTTATCGCTGATCGATCGTCAAGTTGATCATTATTATAACAATGAGTCTTTCGGATACCCAAAGAATTGAAATTTTGATATTATTAGGATGTGGTGATAAAACAAGAACGCAGAAGCAGGTATGCGAAATATTCAATACTAAGTATCCTGACCGCCGCATTTCCCAGTCTACGGTTAGTAGCATAGAAAACAAATTTCGTGAATTTGGAAATGTCACAGATATTCCTAAATCTGGTAGGAAACGCATTTTAGACGATGAACAGAAATTGGATATATTAGATATTCAAGATAATCCACATAAACCAACAAGACAAGTTGCCGCCGATAATGATGTTAGTAAAACGTCCATATTGCGTCTTCTAAAAAACGAAAAAATACCGCCCATATAAAATTCATTTGGTTCAATAACTTAACAACGTTGACCCTGATTGTCGATTGGAATTTTGCGAAATCATGGCAAATAAATGCCAAGATAATTCTTTATTTATAAAAAACATTCTTTTTTTTTGATGAAGCAACATTCGTCTTAAATGGAACAGTCAACAAACAGAACTGTAGATACTGGAGTACAGAAAATCCACATTGGATGATGGAGGCCAATACTCAATATCCTGAGAAGATGAACGTTTGGGCTGGAATTATAAATTCTCAAATTATCGGACCACATTTCTTTGATGGCACATTAACGGGCGTGCGTTACTTGGATTTCTTGCAAAATTTCTTAGTTCCAGAGTTAAGGATGCTTTTCCCAGATGATGACAACCCCAATGAAATTGATAGAAATATTTGGTTTCAGCAGGACGGAGCTACACCACATTTTTCATTGGAAGTAAGAGCCTATCTGAATCCAGTTTTTCCCAATAGATGGATCGGTAGACGCGGTGAAATTGAGTCACCTGCTCGTTCTCCCGATTTGACCCCGCTTGACTATTTTTTATGGGGTTAATTTAAATCGAAAGTCTACTTCAACAGACCAAATAACGTAGAAGATTTAAAAGACAGAATAAGGCAAGAAATTAATCAAATCGCCCCGGAAACAATGCAAAATGTTTTGAAGAATTTCAACAACGCCTCCATTATTGTCAAGAAGCATCGGACGCCCAGTTTGAACATTTGATTTAAACTGTTCTTCTGTTCTGTTTCATGTTCTTTTCTTTACTTAGTAACATTAAAAATGTAATATTTTCAATAAAAAAAATGATAGAAATAAAAAAAATCTTATGTTGCTGGAAGGAGAATTAAAAACCCTTTCAAATGAGCTATCACACGCACCTTCGTTCCATTTAAAAATTTTAAAGGGGTAGCTGTCACTCCAAGGGGGTTGGAGGGGGAGGTATAAAATTATGCTCAAAAATGTCATTATAGAAATAAAAGTTGTTTCAGGATTTTGCTCATAAATTGTAAATTACGTAGATAATGAATTTATCCGTTACTTATGGACCTCACTGTATATTGACTAGTCCAATAGCACAATACCACTTGTATTATTCTGAGTGACCAATACATTATATTTAATTAATCTATTTATTTATTACTATAATAGTTACGAATAAAAGTTGTTTGAAAATATTCTTTTTTATCAAAGGTCATAAAGATCATATTGGCCATAAAGATAATTTGGTCTAAAGGTCATACTGGTCATATTTGTTGTAAATATTATACAGGTCGTAAAGGTTATGTAACGTTTTGTTCACTAAGGGTTTGTTAGGTGTGAAAAATTTAAACTCGCACTTACAACTAACACTGTTTATTTAAACAAATACAAATACGGCTTACACACTATATTACTAACACTAATTTATTTTTATATAATTTATATTCGATTATTTTACTAAGACCGCGATGCACAATTCCCAAAGAAAGACTAAATCATCCTGCATCGATATGCCTCTCTACATGCCTGGTTGGCTGGCGCTGGCACATTCCAGCACTCCGACTCGAAAGATGGAGAAGCCTGCGGAAAGCTCCGGAGGCCCATGCAACGCAGCGACGTGTTGGTGAGTCACACTTGTTTTGCTGTACGGCTGACCGGGCGGTGATGCATGCTACTGTTGTTTTCGACACACTTATATTGTCTTTAATCACTAAGGTCATATAAAATATCATTTAGTTCATATGACCTAGACTGTAATCAGTCAAACCATATACGTATATGAGTCATAAAGGTTATACAGGTCATACTGGTCATTAAGGTAATATATTTCATGACGACTAAAAAGGTCATAAAGGCCATACAAGTCATATCCAGATTTAACACTTTTAAAGAGACAAACTATTTTTTTTATTGTACTCTTTATTATTTACACATCCACGTGGTGTATATAATATAAAATAATAATATAATATCACACTTTTAAGAATCTAACCTAATGTTTTTAGCGAGTTATTCTAATTATACCTGGAAAAATTGGATGCGGAAGTAGTGATTCCTTTGTAACACTTTTTTTTGCAGCGGTCTCTGTGAAAATTATATTAAAATATTACGGCAACAATAAAGTAAAAAATGAACAATGGGTATTGTTTAATGGTGAAGCATAAATGAAAACAATGCTGTACTTTGTGACTTTTTACTTTTTCACTTAAATTCTACAGAACAGAGCCAAAATGCATATTGTTTTTTTTTTTTTTAGTGAAATAACCAACACTATTTATAAAAAAAACACGGAGGTTGTAACGCTTATTTCTTAGTGAAGTCTTCGAAATCCCAAAAAAACAACACCTAATCAAACTAATACTTCTAATAACTTTTTTACAGAACTTTTGGTAGTTACAGACATATAAACAGGACGTCTACTTGTCTACAGCCTTACACGAGGAACTTTAAACTGCTAAACTAGAAAATTTAAAGAAATAGAATAGGTATAACCAAATAGTGTAAGCCAAAGGTGTAACTAAATAGTGACATAAATAAGATTACTCTTGTGTTCATCATTATCATCGAACCGTGCAAACCTTAGGATTATGGCTAGCGCCAATGCGTTTCTAAATCCATTTCTTGAGGTGGATCATTCGTTTTGTTCCCTGGTTTTTACAATTTGTTGTTGGTCCTGTCCATCTCTGTCATTTTCTTCCATTCTTTTTTGTCTTTGCATTTTGACTTCCAGTCTTATATTCCTAACTCTTATCTTCCTAGTCTTATATTCCTAACGTTTCATTTTATTCTATATCATCACTCAATCTTTTTCTTGGTTTTCTTCTCCTTCTGGACCCACTAGGTATCCACTGTGTTACCTTTCTTATTATTTCATTGAGTTTCCTTCTTATAATCTGACCTGCGCATTGTAATCGTTGTTTTTTGACGTTTCTAATAATATTTTTTCTTTCAAGTTGGTTCCTATTTCTGCGTTTTTTCTGTCTTATTGCTCCTGCTGTTGTTATGTTAGGTCCTAATATTACTCTCGTTACTTTTCTCTCCATATTTTTTAGATATTCTTCTTCTTCTCTTTTTGTTTATTACTATTGTTTCAATTGAAAATGTATGTTATTACGGGTCGTATAAGGGTTTTATATATCTTTATCTTTGTTTGTTTACTTAATGTTTCGCTTTTTTATATAGTCCTATTTCTGCCATGTACTACTTTTCAGCATTCTCTCCTTCGTTCTATTCCTCTCATCTTGTCCCACTGTTATGCTAGACTTATCCATTTTAATTAGACTGTTTTTTCATTTTAAATGTATTGTAAGACTTATGCAATATGTCAAATAACATGTGGGTCTGATTGAGAGTTCGATCAGTCTCCTGTAGTAATTCTACCGAATAAATTTGGTCCATTTTCTTGGGGAATAAAGATACTGTTCACTTTATTCGGACGGTCTCTAAAGAATGTACCGACTTATCCGTATTTTAAAGGCAGATGAATATTATTTTAGGTTGGCATTAATATCAATTATTTATCTGCATTAATTATACCTCTTTTGGCAGTTACTATCAAGATAAAGAAGGATACTCTCCGTCAAATCATTCAGTATGAATCCGTCGCTGATAAATCCGTGAAGATTGACGGGCAGATAGTCGTTCTCTAGAGGTATATGCGGTTTAAAAAAACCGTATAATTAAACTTCTGCCAATATACGTGCAAAATGAAATATAATCACGGCGACCTTAAAAATAACCCTGATCTTATCTGGAGATGCAGTTATGATTCACAATTTATTTTTGCTGCAAAACGTAATCCCGTATAGATCCTCAAAGGAGATTATTTCAGCACGTGGTACAGGTGGTGGGATATTCGTATTCATTTAATTTTCTCCGATGTTAACATATATTAACGGGGAACCGTTCATTTCTTTTCTACTTCATAGTCGTCGCTATACAGTGTGGTCGTTTAATACGAGGTACATATGTACATTAAGGGGAGGTTATCATCAAAACCGACCAAAAAAATCGTTTTTTGATATCTAATTATCCACAGAATATATTTCCAAAACGGTTTGTACGAAATTATTTTTAAAAAAGTTATAGCGAAAAAAGTGGAACCACCTTTTTACACGAAAATGGAATTCAACTGCTGAATATGCTGACTTTATAGACGTGCTTCTATATATACTAACATCAAATGTACCGAAACTTTAAACGCGTTTTTCTCGAAACCATGGGTTTCAAACTGGGCGCCACGATAACTCAAAAACTACTGAACATATCACTATCTTTTTTTTAAATTTCAAAGTATGTAGATTAAATTTATTGGATCCTAAACCTAAAAAATGATAATATTTATTATTTTATTTTTTTTGTAGCAATTTGAAGAGCGAAAAAAAAACTCGAAAAACGCTGCTGAAAATTTGCACGTCCGCCATTTTTTCAATTTTTGATTTATTATTGATTTTATAGCTTCAAGATCCAACAAATGTAATATATTTCATAAAAAATTTTGAATTTCTGATTTCAGATAATATTTATAAGCGCTACAGTGGTGTCAACTTTATAATTAAATATTATTTTTTACAAAAAAAAAAGTAAACATACTTTAAGACCTATTAAATAAGTACCGAAAAAGTTGAGTTCTTTATTTACTTCCTTCCATGAAAAAAAAAATTGGAGAAAATTGTCATTTTTGGGTCGCTACATGAGAACCCCCGTAATAAGACCGTTTTTTAAAATTTCTTTAATAGAATGGAATTATGATTCAGTATGTCGCCTTCAAAATAACTTCCTTGGGAAGCCACACAGCGCTGGAGACAGTTCTTCCACTCCTCATAGCAGTATGAGTGCTGGAACTCATAGTTCCAGCACTCACCCTGGAATAGTCTTCAGCTGGTCGGTTACAGCCGTTTAAATGTTTTCTATGGTCCCAAAATTACATCCTTTGTGGTGGTTTTTCAATCTTGGGAAGAGAAAAAAGTCATAAAGACTCAAGTCAGGCGAATAAGGAGGCTGAGGAGCCATAGAAATGTTTTTGCTGGCTAAAAACTCGTTTCCTGAAATGGCGCAGATTTTTCTTATCCCCAATTCGTTAGTCAAAATCTGATGAACAGTGGTGTGATTCAAATTTAACTCTTTTTCGATCATTCTTGTCGTCAACCTACTATCTGAAAGAACAAGGTCTCTATCGACATTTTCATCGGTTCTTGAAGACGAAGGCCTTCCGCTGCGTGGTTCATCTTCGTTCGATTCTCTTCCCTTCTGAGAATGCCTTAAACCACCGAAAAACCTGGACTCTTGAAAAACCACTGTCTCCATAGGCGTGGTGAAGTTTTGCAAAAGTATCCGTTGCGCTGTGTCCAAGTCTGAAGCAAAACCTGATAGCACACCGTTGCTCAAAATTAATTCATTTTTAAAACGCACTAAAAAAAACGGTTTACGAAAGCACAAAGAACAGACAAATGACTCTAACAAGTTCAAACTTGTACTGAAGGTGCATTACATGTTAATCTACCGCCCTTCCAAGTCCCTTCTCCGCACTGTTGCTAGATCAAGCGTCACGTTGCCAGTCTCATTACTTAATTTACACACCTCGTATGATTGATTGATACAGTCAGTGGTGTTGTTAGTTACGATGTACATATGTATAAGTAAAGGAAGTTCTGCTAAAATGGAATACCAGTTTTTATTTTCCCTCATATTTGAGGTAATAATATCATAATTTGACTAATTATGTTTTTAGCGAATAAGTTGATTTATTTTGAAAAAAAAAGTTTTAATATGTAGTTAATTTTCAATAAAGATGTCCAATTCTTTATTGCGGGTAAAATGGAATACTCTTACCTACATTTCACAATTAATATTTTTTTTCAAGTAACAAATTTATATAAGAACTTATTTATTTGTTCCTAAAACTTTTTTTCGCATAATAATGCACTTAATAATTGTCACCCTTTTTTTTATGCGTGACGGCATTGATATTTCTAAATAGAACATCCTGTATTTTTTCCACTTTTGGATTCTCCAGTAATAATCAATTTCAAGAATAACGTCTAAAGTGCTTCTGCGTTAGAGACAATTTAAAATTAATTCACAAATAAATAACTTGTTTTTGTTTTTGGTAATAATTGGTTGTTGCTGGATAACTTGAAGGTGGAAAAATGATATATAGACCGTTTTATTAAAAAAAAGGTCGATGACATCGTATGCAAAGTGGTGAGGTCATCATTTCAATAGTTCTCATTATAGCGTACGGGAAGCGACCATGTATAAAAACAAGTCAATCAATTTATCTACCAATTGCAGTAAAATATTCAAAAATACGACTAATTCTCCAGTAATAGCCAATTCCAAAAATATATAACACCTTGTGGTTTAAAGTTATAATTTGTGAGTTTATTTTTAATTGTCTCTAACTCACAAACGAATCTTTGTTTCACATTGTCTGTTACCGGAGAATTCAAATGTAGAAAGAAATATATGTGTTCTATTTAAAAAAATATTTATGACGTTGTACACAAAAGTGGTGATGTCACTGCTACATCTAGTTATAGCGTAAGATACGCAACTGAAAATAAAAATTAATGCATCCAAGGATTTTTCCAAACTATTTTTAGTTTGGAAAATAACACAGGACCACAAAAGTTTTCACAATGCCTGGAAGTACAGACCAGGTCTACTGCATGTTTTTGGTGTCGCTGAACACGAATCAGACCTCAGTCTTTCTTTTTACCGCTAGTTTTTTTTCTAACCTCAAAAAAAACACATTTTACACGGTAGCCTGTGTAACCAACACAGGCATACAAACACAAAGCCAGATAATACTATTCCTCTTCTACGTTCAATGCGCTGAATCACAATCTGAGGTCGGGAGGCATTTACAACTGTCAGTTTTCCCCTAGGAACAAAATTACTATGAAAACCACTAAATTAAACACCATGTCATACACACTACGAGCCGGTGACTGTAATGTTACGTGGGTGATTTAACAATAAGTCTAAGCCTCCGAAACCTTCAATCCTAGGACACACATACTCAAAACTCCATAACCTCAAAAATCCCAATCTCAAAAAACCCACATATGTGACTGCAACTGCTAGAGCGCAGCAAATGATGAAGAAGCATGAATGTGATTCAATCATGATTTTCAACTTCATAGCCGTGGAATTCCAAAGCTTCATAATCCCATAACCTCATAATCTCCAAGCCATTAACCTCAAAAACCTTATAACTAGGTCCTGCAAAATCTGGGACACAACGTGATGAAAAGTTCTGAATATGATCCAACAATGACTCTCACATCCATCCGAAATCCCATCGCTCTGAAATTCCATAACCTCAATCTCAAACCCATTAATCTTAAAAACCCTATATCTAGGACCTATAAAATTTAGCATGCAGCAACCTAATGAAGATACATGAATATGATCCAATCATATCTCTCAACCCTATAGCCTCGAAACTCCATAGCTTCGAAATTCCATAGCTGTGAAATTCATAATCTCATAATTGCATAACTAATATTTTGAGCATCTGCCCTGTCGACTCGACTAGTGGCAGTATTTGGTTACATGGCTATGGAATTACATCTGCCCATCCTGTATCACGGGGTTATGAAAGTCAGCCAGCCCTCGGTTACGTGGTTAAGTCTACTTATCTCGAGTATAAAGTTCCGGGGTTATATGGCTTAAGATTTTTGGAATTGAAGGTCTGATGGAATCATATTCATGTTTCTTCATCATTTGCTGCGCTCTAGTAATGCGTCACAAATCAAGAACACATATGTAGGCTTTTTTTAAGGCTATGGTTTTTGAGTTTATGGGTTTTGAGTATGTGTGTCCAAGCTTAGGGTTGTTGTTATGTCATCCCCGTGACATTACAGTCACAAGCTTGTTAAAGTATATGCTATGGTTACTGATTTATTGTTTTTCATAGGGATTTTTTGTTCCTAGGGAGGAACTGATAGTCGTAAGTGTTTCTTGACCTCAGAATACGATTCAGCGCGTTGAAAAACATAGAAGAGGAATAGCTTTCTCTGGCTTTGTTGCCTGTGTAATCAACCTAGCATGTAAAATGTGTTTTTGGAGGTAAAAAACTAGCGGTAAATGAGGAAAACTGATTCCTGTTCAGCGACCCCAAAAATATAGAGTACACTGGGTCACTACTTCTGCACATTGAAAAAACTTTTGTGGGCCTGTGTAATGAATTAATCAAACATTTACATTCTCACTGTATATTAAACACTTTATATATCGTTAAACACCTTGTATATGTATCAATTTTGGCATCTTGAAGATTTGCAAGAGTTGAAACTAATTAGTATACATTTAACACTATACATTTCTACCTTCCTACAAAAAGGCGTTTATTAAATTGGCTATCGATAAACGGAACCCCTGCAGGTATGCGAAGGTAGGTACCGTCCAACGATTTTCACCTGTCTGTATTGATTACGACTAATTTTAACTTTCGTTTTCATCTAATTTGATAGGCGTTTCGGCTTCCCTGTTTGATCACTGAATCATGATGGTTTTAACACTTTAAGGGTATTATCATATAAATGAATTGGTAGGGTTGCTGAAAAAAAAAACGCACGTCATATTAGATAATCAGGAAATTAGAAATCATTTTAGCGGTAGACGGCAGGCCTTCCCCTAGGAGAAATTGCTTATAGGGTTAAAATCTCAACATTGTTAAAATTTTATCGTTTAAAAATTTATGTCGGTTATAATAATTATTGTTTTCGTTCATTTGTTATGATTTATGACTAAAGTTAAACATATCCTCATAGCCAAAACTCTCTATAAATTAGCCGTTATATAAAAAAATAGCAATATAATTTATAATTCCTTATTTATACATTTTTACTGCTGCAAAATATTTTTTTAGGCATCAGCCCCTTAGGAAAGGGTGGGAAAAAAGTAATTAAAAGCGTTCTCCAAATGATTAATCTTGACATTTAGCTACTTGCAAAAAATCGTTAAGGTAAAACTAGTACACATTACAAGTTCAAAACAATGGACATCGATTTATCCATTGGATGCTAGTTTCTAAAGGCTCTAAAGTAATAAAATGAAAATTAAGGAAATTTCAAAATTTAACTGGATAATTTCTATGGTATGCTGCGATGACCTGCCTCAGGGAGTAGTGGTTGTGCGTCCTTCGTTTTTTTCTGTTATGCGTACTCTTCTCTGACAGTACTGAACTTGCTATTGTATGGAGACATCCAAAAAAATCGTCATCAAAGTTGGCCGAGAAAAAAAGACGTATTTCTATTCTTGATCAAATTTATAACCTTATTTACTTGTCAAGACTATCACATCATATGACAGCCATTGTTTATTTTACAAATTGTGACAGTCACTTGTCAAAAGTTTGACATAACCGAAAAGCTTAGACATGACCGCTATTTCCATCTCTCTCGTTCATAGCCAGAGTTGATGACGTTTTTTTTGGATGTCTCTATATTATTCCATACCTACAAATAGAGCAATTAGGATTATCTTAAAGACATTGAGATTTGTATGATAATTAAGATTTTTATACTAAAAGTGCTGAATGGCAGTAGAGCAAATGTTAAACCGTATCACATTTTTTTTTCTGTCTGGCTTTATTTAAATCTTTATGATATACTATTTGTCTGTTTGTTTGTTAACCTTTTTTGCACAAAATACAAATCGAAAACGCAATAGGACATCAATATGGCACCTTTAGACCAATGATACAAGATACGTATTTCAAATCTGATACATCCATAGTATAACAGTGCAATTCTGTTGAATTTGTTTTGACGAAAAAGAAATCAGTTGTAGGATTTTTTTTTATAAAACTTGTGTATAAAGATCCTTGATAAACCGAAAGAAACTATGATAAACCGAAATCTACACATAAGGTTTAATCTACACATACTTAACATGTTTAAGTAATTAATACTTTTTCCTTATACGAGTACCTACTATTAAATTCTACTACGTGGATGTAGACTTAATAAGTAGACATCATCCACCGGTGGACCTGCAGCGAATTAAACTTTTATAGCCTTTGTAGACAATTTTCTCATTCAGTTGGCTTATTTAAACACGACTTCTAAGAAGAACGTAACAACTACACCACAGCGGTGACTGGGTAAGTGGGAATATATGAATATTATGAATTATAATCATTGAGGCATGCCGATGAATGAACTATACCGTAATTCGGCGACAGAGGTAACGGTAAGTAAAACAAAGCTCTTCCGTGTATTGAGCGAGTTCATATTCCTCAAAAATGAATTGATTGAATGTGAAGACAATGCTAATGACACAAACAGCATTCTAATACTGTATAAATGACTCTGTTTTAGTTAACAAACAATAATTTTTCAATCAGATATACGCTTGGAAATTTCGAGCATTTAGGTACTTGATACAGTAATTGCTATGGTATTAACAGTAATTTAAATTGATTAGGAAAAGGCCTTTAATAGGTTTTCTATTATTTATTACAACAATCTAACTGTTGTTTAAAGTTTAAATAATATTATTTTTTGAAAAAAAAACAGTACTAGATTTTACTGATTATAAATTTGTTTTATATGAATTTTTTCCGAAGAAATTAAATACTTCACTTTAACTCTTTATTTTATCCAACTCCTGATTTAACATATCATAGACGCCCTTGCGTTAGCGAATACTTTTACAAATTAATTTCAGTAACTTCTATTGCTGAAAAAATTTTCAGCAATATGAAAAATTATGAAAAATAGCAGACACAACTAATAATAATAATAATGTTTATTGAGGTAATAACTGTTGTTATTGGTGTATACTGTTATTCCTGTATATTGTTGACTGTTGGCTTATAATATTTTGTTTATCCTCAAGATCAAAGAACATATTGTATGTAGCTATATAAATGTTGGTTTCAAAAGGCTGTCGAGTTGACACTGATTTATCTATTCTTTATTGGTAGATATTTTTGTCCTTGAGCTGTTTAACATTTTCTAAAATATTAGTTTTTCTTATATCTAACGGCAACTCACTGTCAACTGCAAAATCAACTTGTTGATGAAATAATAATTATATTTAATATTTTATGTTATTTATCACTATCTGTCCGTTTCGAGTTTTATTAGAGGACAGATTATTATTTTCATTTCCTGAAACACTGAATTTCCTTTTTTTACATGCAATAACTTTCCTCCTTAATTTTTGAAAATTAACTGGAGGCAATTTTATCTAAAAATGCAGCGGAGTAAGAACAATACTAAGAGCACAAAATAATGAAGTTTAACTTGCCATTTTACTTGCCATTTTTACTTATACTTTATTATTACTTACACCATTATTACTTATTATCTTGATAACTTACTTGACAATTTACGATATTGGGATTGTTACAGGTAATTTTATAGAAAAATTTTGCAAAAATTTCATTCATTCAAAGGTACTAATATCTTAGGAGAAAATTGATGGCTATTTTACGAGGTGTGTAAATTAAGTAATGAGCCTGTTTTTTTAAATGTTTTTATTCGAATAGAACACAGCGTTAAAGACGGTTCTTCCATTCATCATAGCAGTGCTGGAACTCATATACTGGAATAGCCTGGTTGGTTACTGCCGTTTGAATGTTTTCTATGGTTCCAAAATGACGTCCCTTGAGGTGATTTTTCAATCTGGGGAAGAGAAAAAAGTCGCAAGGACTCAAGTCAGGCGAATAAGGAGGCTGAGGAGCCACAGCAATGACGTTTGGTCTCACACGCATGACCCTTTTTCGAAGTTTTTCAAGAACACTCTCTGTAAAAGTGTTGATTTACTGTTTGGTCCGGAGGCACAAACTCTCTGTGGACAATTCTCTGGCTATCAAAAAAGCAAATAAGCATGCATTTGATCTTCGATTTGCTCATTCTTGATTTTTTTGGGTCTTGGAGAGCTTGAAATGTTCCATTCCATGCTTTGGCATTTGGTTTCCGGGTCGTACTCAAACACCCAAGTCTCATCACCAGTAATGACACGTTCCATAAAATGGGGATAATTTTCAATCGATTCCGAAAAGTCAAGACACCTTTCTCTCCTGACGTCCTTTTTATTCCTGAGAAAGGTTTTTTGGAACCGTTTTTGCACCGATTTTTCTCATCCCCAATTCGTTAGTCAAAATTTGATGAACAGTGGTGTGATTCAAATTTAACTCTTCCCCGATCATTCTTGTCGTCAACCGACGATCTGAAAGCACAAGTTTCCGTATTCTATCGACATATTCATATGTTTTTCCTTCTGAGAATGCCTTAAACCACCGAAAAACCTGGGCTCTTGAAAAAACACTGTCTCCGTAGGCGTGTTGAAGTTTTGCAAAAGTATCCGTTGCGCTCGGAAGGCGCAAGACTCCAGAAGATGTTGCAGAAGGACAACCGGGGTAAACTGGGATCACTGCAAAAACCACAGGGTGGGTGTACTGCATCAGAGGAGGACACCCTGGATTTACTCCTGGAAACACACTTCCCAGGCAGCACACCCACAGAAACCAACAACTCAGACCCTGAAATACCGAATACTCGGGGAACAAGGGAGAGCTGGAGACTAGCTCAAAAACTAGTTGATCAAACCAAGGTTATATGGGCTGTGAAATCATTTGCACCATATAAATCACCGGGCCCAGACGGGATAATGCCAATAATGCTACAACAGGGGTTGGAAGCTCTAGCTTCCCCTCTGTGCGCACTGTTTAGGGCTAGCCTGGTCCTAAGCTATGTGCCACAAGACTGGCGAATGGCTGAGGTGGTATTCATACCTAAACCTGGGCGTGAATCCTATGCCCAGGCAAAATCCTTTCGCCCCATCAGCCTAACAGCGTTCTTATTAAAGACGCTAGAAAAATTAGTGGACAGGCATATCAGGGACGTGGCACTAAGGGGAAAACCCCCTGCACCGACACCAGTATGCCTTCCAAGCAGGCAAATCCTGTGAACTGAGCATCCACGAACTCACAAGCAGGATTGAACGGGCCCTAGGAAATAAAGAAATTGCACTAGGAACCTTTCTGGATATAGAGGGAGCATTTGATAACACCTCTTTCAACTCGATTAAAAGAGCTGTCGAAAATCGTGGAGTTGGAAAGCCCATTGCGGACTGGATCAGCTCCATGATTAGAGACAGGAAAATAACAAGCTCCATTGGCAATGTAACCAGAGCGACAGTGGCTGCCAGGGGCTGTCCGCAGGGGGTGTATTGTCGCCTCTACTGTGGAGCGTAGTGGTGGACAGTCTTCTCTGGGAACTAGAACAAGGAGGCATACATGCGCAAGGGTACGCAGATGATATCACTGTTCTAGTCAGTGGGAGGTTTGCAGGGGTTGTATCCGATCTCATGCAGCGTGCCCTGAGAACAGTAGAAAGATGGTGCAAGAAAGAGGGGCTAAACGTCAACCCCTCAAAGACAGCAGTAGTTGCCTTCACAAAAAGAAGAAACCTTCAAGATTTGAAGGGACTTCACCTGTGGGGAAGCAAACTCCAACTGAGCAACGAAGTTAAGTACTTAGGACTAACATTAGACACTAAACTAAACTTTGGGGCTCACTTGGAAAAAACCGCCAACAAGGCTACCCGGGCCCTATGGGCCTGCAAACGCATGGTTGGCAAGACATGGGGATTAAAACCAGCAATGGCACTCTGGATATACTCCAAAGTGATAATCCCCATGGTAACATATGGCTCTCTCATCTGGTGGCATAAAGCTAGAAAAAGGGAGCCATAGTAAAACTAGGCAAGCTGCAAAGACTTGCCTGCTTAGGAATAACAGGGGCCATGCAAACAACGCCCACTGCAGCCATGGAAGCAATACTATGTCTTCCGCCTCTACACATAGTGTTGGAGACGGAGGCTCTGATGGCAGCTTACAGGCTAGAAATTTCCGGACATGGAGTAACCACCACAAAACGGGGACTCCATACAGAGATATTTGAAGAATTAAAGCAAAACCGTATATTAAACACAGACGGACAGTCGGACAGTCGGACAGAATTGGTCGCGACATAATCTTCCACAAACCTTATCGGGTGATCGTACCGAAGGAGGGAGAGGAAGACAGTCACATACCAATCCAGCAGAATGGAACCACCTGGTATACAGATGGGTCCAAAACCGAACAAAGTACTGGAGCGGGGGCAACAAACAGAGACTCAGATTGCGAAATCAGCATAAATCTGGGGAGCTATGCAACCGTTTTCCAGGCAGAAATAACTGCAATATCCGCTTGTGCGCAGGAGATGACTAGGAGGTCTTACACAAATAAGAGGATCCAGATCATCTCCGACAGCCAAGCAGCACTCAAAGCCCTGGGAGCTGTAGAAATACATTCCCAGGTAGTTAAAGACTGTATGGATTCGCTAACGAAACTAGCGGAACACAACAGCATCACTCTCAAGTGGATGAGAGGGCACCAAGGCCATGTAGGGAACGAAAGAGCGGACTTTCTAGCAAAGAAAGGGGCGAAAGTTCCACTGATAGGCCCGGAGCCCACCTGCGGTCTGGCTTACCGGACAGCCAGGAGGGTCATGAAGGACCTATTAAGAGAAAAACACATATCGCACTGGGCGAAAGTCCCAGGGTTGAGACACTCGCGGATGTTCATCGGTGAACCATCCTGGAACAAGTCAAAAGACTTTATAAAACTGGGCAGAAACCAGCTGAGATGGATAGTAGGACTGTTTACGGGACACTGTCCACTCATGCGACATCTTACGACAATCGGGGTGAAAAATGATCCCGACTGTAGAAGGTGCGGAGAGGAGGAAGAAACCTCCCTCCACATATTATGCGAATGCCCGGCGCTGGCAGCTGCCAGGTATTCGAACTTTGGGGCCATAACAATAGAACCAAAAGAAGTGACAGACGCTCCATTAGAAACTGTCCTTAAATTTCTTAAGGAAACAGGACTAATGGAATGACTAGACTATGGGGGCACAATAAGCATCGCTTAAGTGCACAGGGCACGTACCTACCCCATACGCAATCAATCAATCAATCAATCAATCCGTTGCGCTGTGTCTAAGTATGAAGCAAAACCTGATAGAACACCGTTGCTCAAAATTAGTCACCCATTTTTAAAACGCACTAGAAAAAAACGGTTTACGAAAACAGTCACAACGAACAAACAAATGACTATAACAAGTTCAAACTTGTACTGAAGGTGCATTACATGTTAACCTACCGCCCTTCCAAGTCCTGTCTCCGCAGTGTTGCTACATCGGGTGCTACGTCTCATTACTTAACTTACACACCTCGTAAATACCATTATAGTTTTTTACATTACCTGGAAGGAAACCTAGGCAGGTAAACAGTGCATATATTACCAAGAAAATCATGTGTGGGACATTATGTATATGTAATTGGTATGAATAAGCTGAAAGTAAAAATGTATTCTGGCTAGTTAATGCGACTTAAAAACAACGAATTTATACGCGCACACGGTCAAATATCATGTCGAGTCTGTCTTCGGTAGTTTTATTTCTTTGGTATTCCATGTAACGCAGAGGCAGGCCTCAGTTCCCACCTGTTGGGTTCGGCGGCGCCACAGGCGTGGTTGGTTTCTATTCACTTGTTTTGGTAGTTTTAATTTAATTTGGCGCCGACCGCTTTCAATGCTCACATATTTTACGGTGACGTGTCTTGGAACGCCGGTTTTCCTAAAACGAATTAGCTTTTGCACACACTGTTTAAAAATAATTATTTATTGTTTAATAATTACTCGTTAATATAGTTGTTTTACTGGTTCATATAGGTATTTATTTTTTTTCTTTTCAGTTCACTTCCGTTTTTTTTTTGCAGGTGGAGGCTCTCAGAAATTACATTAGGACTAATCCTCACGCTCACAGTTTAGGGATTCAATTAAAAATGCATTACAATAACTTTCAGTTATTGGTTGCCTTACAATACGTATAACGTTTTTTTAACTATATTTGTAGGCATTACTTCCGTCCGTAAATTTCGGATTTGGTTGAATAATCCGCAAAATGAAAATGTGCAAATCCCATATGATGCGTATTTTTTTGGCATTTACTATGTAATAAACAATCAGGCCAAGATCTTTTATCAATTTACATTTAAAATTCAGTCTCTGAATTATTCAATTTTAAATTCGATTAATTCAATATTCAATTTTTTAATTCAAATTTAAGATTACATTTCTATGTATTAATAAAGTAATATATTCACTACACATATTTATTATTTAAGACAACAGACACATGCCAGCCTAGAACAGAACCATCAGATACAGATGAGTCTAAAACTGAACATAACACTGAAGTGGGTGCAACCAACGAGATCCAAGATTCGAAATCAGCATAAACCTGGGTAACTCAGCAACCATATCTCAGATAGATATAACTGCAATATCCGCTTGTACGTGTTATTGAAATAAGATAATCCATATCGTCACTGATACTCAAGCAGCACTCAAAGTCCTGAAAGCTATATAAATACACTCCCAGGTAGTTCGGTAGGTAGACTGTATGGATTCGCAGTACAACTAGAGGATTACAACAGTATCACTTTGAAATGGGTCAAAGAAGACCAAGGTCACGAAGGCAACGAAAGAGTGGAGCTTTTCGCAAAGACAGGGGCAGAAGTTTCAGATAGAGCCGGAATCTACCTGTGGGTTAGCTTATTAGAGAGCCAGGATGGCTGTAAGAGCCTGTTAGGATAAAAAACTCATCTCTCACTGGGGGTAGGTTCCTGATTTGATGCAATAGCGAATATTCACCATTCTGGAACAAAATAAAAAATATAATTACACTGGATAGAAACTAGTCGAAATGGACACTGGGATAGTTCACAGGGCACATGGGACAACTCACCATAATAGAGGTGAAAGATGATCCCGACTGTAGGAGGTGTATAGAGGAGGAAGAAACTCCGTTTCAGATATTATGCGAATGTCTAGCTCTGGTAGGAGTTGGTCTGGTTGGAAGGAGGAGGCATTTGATCTTTGGGGCTGTAACAATAGAACCAAAAGAGGTAACAGACGCTCTATTGAAAAGTGTCTTAGACAGGAAACAGAAAACAGTCTGTGGGGGCCCAGTAAGCATCTCTAAAATTTGAATGTATTGTATGTATGAGTTTTTATGATTTGCCTAGTTATTTTTCAAAAAAAGGTGTACGCGTCTTTTATTGCCATAAAATAATCATCTAAAATATTCTGTCTGAAAATTTCATGATTTCAATTTAACTACATATTGATGAAGTCGTATCCGGATCGTGGTTAGTGCCATCTTTGTTTGTTACCATATCAGAAAGTGTAAAACACAAAAAAGAAAATTAATCTCTTTCTGATTTCATTCGTAATCGCATATTTTGTGAGTCATCGAATTTATGTCACACTTTTACTTCCACATCCACAGAGTGGAGTGGAAGTATAGTATGTATGAAAATTAAAAAAAATATATTAGCTAAATAGGCCTAACAGGTGCTGAAACGTCGATATTTTAAGTTTAAGCGAAGAATAATTGTCTGCCTCTCTCTGTTTGTCGGTCTGTTTGTATGTTAACCTTTTTTGTATACACAATAACTCGAAAACGCGTTAAGATATCAATTTGAAATTTTAAACACTTATGTATCATGATGACGTCTGGAGCTTAATCGGTTGAGGGGTTAGGGGATATACTTTTTATTGACTATAGGTATTTCACAAATAATGTTCGCTTCAAGTTTCAGACACCTGTATAACAGATTCTGTAAAGATAAAGGTTCTTAGCTTACAAGATTAGGAAGTTGAGGAGGTTGAAAGGGGTTAGTATTCAAAATAGGTAAAACAAATGTTTTTAACATAAATTTTAATAATCACACAGTGAAGAGAGATCTATAAATCCCTATTCTCCTCCCCCTCACCCACACCTCCTTTCAGTATGGGAGGTGGGATAGAATAAAATAAGGAAAACATTAAAAATTTGTGAAAACTTATATGTAGTGTTATCTCAATTAATAAAGATATTCATGTGACATATCGTTTTTGGGGTACGAGAATTCAAATATCATAAATTATGTGTCTACTCTCATTGTTATTTCCATGTCCATATCCAAAATAAATCATAAGGGTCACAAAGGTCATTCAGGTCATTAAGGTTATAAATGTCATAGAGTAGCATATGGATCGTATGGATCATAATGGTCATATGAACCACAAAGGTCATAATGGTCATATTGACCGTTGACTTGATGTTTTTAGCGGTTTAGTCTAATTAAATGTGGAAAACTGGATGTAGAAGTAGTGATTCCATTGGCAGTGGTTCTTTATAGACTATATAATGCACAAATACAGAGTAGCAATGATTTAATTTTATAAATATGTATATATGTACATACTTGGATCATATGAGAATTTTTAGATATTATCTAAAACTTAAGCTTTAGAAGGTAGTCCATATTACATTACTCCATATTGATATCTATTAATGTTTTTATAAAACAATATTAAATAATACTATATTACATTAAATTACACTTTGCACTGTATTAATCGAACATTTTCTTAATAATAATAAATTTTACAAATTGAATAGCTTATTAAGTAGGAAATTTAAGAGAAATTTAAACATTATTCAAAGCGTATATTATTCCATTCTTGGATAAAATTGAATCAAATTAAAATTACGTAATATGAAATATTGCTTTGCAAATTGTTTAAGATATTAACAATTTAGTAATGCAATACATTATATTATTATGACGTTTTTACCATACAAGTATAAACCAATTTATTCTAGTCTGTCTCCAATGTAAAAATGACATTAAAGTCACTAACAGCGTCATAAATAAACAACCTACGCACAAAGTGTTCCATTATTATTTATATTATATCGTAATTTTCAGAGAACGTCCTAAAATGGGTAATTGATTAGAAATGGCAAATCCTTATAATTGCAACCAAACACGCAACACAAACTTGCCACTTCTTAACAGCAATGAATTAAACTTCACTTCTGGTTACCTCAACAATACAAAACAATCAATGACGTTTTACACCATAGAAACACTATAATATGAATAAGATGAGATATATATGACTTATAATTCATCTGTTGATAAAAATAATATGTTGGGTTAATTAATAATAATAGGTATGACAGTAATAAAGTTCTGAGATGATTCTGTGCACACTAAATTGAGAATGAGAATTTAATGAGTCATCCTTAAAGAATGAGAATAAATGTAATTTAAAATGTCATAAGGAAATTTACATTTAGTACAATAATGAAAATGTTTTGTGGCAAAATTAAACTTCTGTATAGGTTATTTCCACAAATTTAAATTTGGTAATGGTTAATACCCAAAAAGGAAAATTAACCGTAACTGTGATTTCCAAATCCTGGAGAAACGTGTATGTCCTCAAATTTTGCCAAACTAGAAGATCCAAATATGGTAATAACATCACGATTCCAGCATCGATTAGGTCTACATCTATCGGTTATCTCATTCGTCCAAGAAGTAGGTACATATATTTCGGATTCAACATATCCTAGTATCTAAAAAATACAGAACCCAAAATACCTATTCGTACTAAATTCGAAAAATCGGTGTACAATTGCAATTACAATTACGTATGGGGTAGGTGCAAGCCCTTTGCACTTAAGCCAAATGCTTACTGTGCCCTCACAAGATAGTCATTCAATTAGTCCTGTTTCCTTAAGAAATTTAAGGACAGTTTCCAGTGGAGCGTCTGTTACTTCTTTTGGTTCTATTGTTGTAGCCCCAAAGTTCGAATGCCTAATGCATTCGCATAATATGAGGAAGGGGTTTCTTCCTCCCTCTCCACAACTCCTGCAATCGGGATAATTTTTCACCAAAATTGTGGTGAGATGTTGCCTGAGTGGGTAGTGTCTTGTGAGCAGTCCTACCATACATCTCAGCTGGTTTCTACCTAGTTTTATAAGGTCTATTGACTTATTCCATTGTTCCATTTTGGATCCATCTGTGTACCAGATGATTCCATTCTGCTGAACTGTCATGTGTCTCTTGTCTTCCTCTCCCTCATTCGGTATAATCACCCGACAAAGTTTATGAAAGACAAAAATCGGTTTAATACCGAACCAAAACTATTCAAGGGCACCTCGTGTTCTGAGATTAAAATCCCCTAAATTAACCTAAAGAAAGAAAAACATGCTTAACACCAACTAGAATTTATAATTCACTAGTCCGTGAATAAACAAAAATACCTATATCCTAAAGAATTAAGAAAATAAAGAAAGATTAACAAATTCAATCAATCAAAGTGGATTAATTAGTTAAATCAAATAACTGTTATCAGTCTGACCGCTAGCCGAAGAACTCGTCTAATCGTCATCGTGGATTTTTACCTCCCTTCTCTGTTCTCCTTGATCATGCGCAAAGCGTACAATATTAAGGTGGGTGTACAACTTCCTTTACAACAAGGTGGGTGTACAACTTTTAGTTTTTACATAGTACTAATGATCTGAACTGACTTGATAATTGACTGATCTTTGAATCTTTTTTACCTGTAACGAAGTCAACTAAAATTTCGTTACAAAACTATAAAACATACAATATGCAGTTCAATTTTTTACACAAATTTTTATAACAAAAATTTTCGATCTCACCTGGTACAAAAATTGTGAACGATCGGTTTAATAACTTTATTATTAACTCCTCAGCAAACAATTTTAAAGCACAAATACTTATCGACGTTGTTCCACGCTTATTAATTTTTTTCCATATCAGGTTTGTTTGATCATAAAGCATGCAAAAATTTGAAAGAAAAAAGTAACATTATTTTAATAAAAACAACATTTGCATATTTTAAAATCCTCTCAAGATATGACAATAGGTTTTATCTGTTAATCTGTTATTAATGAGAAACGTATCGTTATAGAAATATTACAATTACCCCAGTTACTTTTTCCATATACCGATTTATATGGACTCAAGACGAGATCCATAAATTACACTGAGATATTAAAATGGTATGATAAATGATGGCGCTTGTAACACGCACGGTCGAGCATAATAAACATGAAATAAAAGCTTGACTTCTACTACAAGACAAAGCAAATATGGAGTGCATTAGTTTGTGGTGTGGGCTATTTACTCAGAAATTTACATAAAAATATTTAGTTCATAATTCCAACTTCGCCGTTGAAACGAGTATGGCGATATTTCAGAGAATAATATAAAGCGCGGCAAAAAATTCGCGCCTGTAACTTTTTAATAACCTTGTATACGAAAAAATGCCCTGAATGAAAGTTGTTCATCAGTTTATTTGCCACGTTCGTGTTTTTTTTCGAGGTTGCTTTTTATGGAGACCAACTTTATTTTATTAAATGACAACCCGTTTCTCTCAATATCTGAAAGAGCAGCATTTTCTCTTTACTGTACTGTTCTCGTTACGTTTAGGTCATAACTAGGGTTCGGAATGTTTGCTCTCACGCGCGTTAAATTGCGTTAGACTATCCTGCCCTTCTGCACCGCGATGGTGTACTACAGACTGGGCGCCTCTCTCAGCGTCCATCACAGCCATCGAGACACCATCTTCGTGCGAGCCCAAGCCCGGGCCATCTAAGATAAAAAGAAAGGCATGATTTGGCAACCAAGACACAATACCTACATGATTTAGGTATATTAGTTTTCTTTTTTTGTGTAAATGTAATTTGTCCTTATAGTAGGTACCATGATGTACAATCATTTTAGTATGTAGGTATTTAAAACAATGTTTGATGATGACGTCATTCCCGATAGGTATATTATCTTTTTCTGTTTTTGGTTATCTGCCGTTTTTGAGAGAACCGTTGGGCCTACAGGTACCAGTCTGGTCTCAAATGAAAGCTAATTAAATTTACTACAACTTAATTTCATATGATATTTGAGGTGAGATGCGTATTTTAGAAGATATTTCACAAAATAAGTGACCATTTCGAAAAAAATTCACTTTTTGGATAAAATGGCCTATTTTCGAAGAACTGTATCTTGTGATCCAATGGCTGTATAGAGCTCGACCTGGTCTTAAATTGTATCAAATTTAGTCTACGTTAAAAGTATGTAGTCACTATACCGGTCAGACCATTCCTTCACTGAGATATTGAGCAAAAATTGAAAAAAGTCCGAAAATTTCATGGTTTTTTTAGGTACACCGCCGCTCGCACAGCACTTTGGAAATTGCAAATCTGGTTTTTTAATATTGGTTTAGGTCCTAACAACATATAAAAAATTCAGAACGACCGGACCTTTTGCAAGCACGGATGTACATCTTGATTGCACTACTAGTCCAATAGGCAGAGACTTTTATGTATTCTTGAAACATACAGGGCGTGTAGTGTTGACGGATCCCTGTGTATTTTTTTTTGCGTAGAACTCAATGCGCGGGGTCCGCAGAGCTGAAACCGTCCGTTAATTTTTTAAATTAACAATGTGAAATGTGAAAAAAATAATTTTTTTCACATTTTCGCTTATATCTCCGTTTCTTGGCATATTTTTTATAGCGCATTTAAGAAGTTGTAGCCTATTGAATTTCCAACATTTTAAGCCCAACCCGAAGTCTGCAAGTGCTATTGTTAACTGGCAAATGACTGCTGATGTTGAAAAAAGTGTTTTTTTTCACTATTTTTTTTCTTCGACAGTAGGACGACTATGCTCATGAAATTTGGAGGGCCTGCTATTTGTAGTATGAAGTTACAAAAAAAAAAATTCAGCTCGATCCGTTAATAACTTTTCGAGTAATTAACGATCGATTGCAAGGTATTGTACGATATTGAACGATATTGAACGGTTTGGGCTAGAACAATCATAAATCTCTTCAAGTTTGCGAGACTTTTTTGAGATTTTGAAAAATATTAATTGAGCTAGTTTTATAACGTTTTCTACGTGACTACCTTTTTTGACGCGACGTATATATTGTTTTAGCGTTGCCGCTTCGAAATTCTCGGAATTGTGACTATAATATCTTGACGCCCATTTTCTTTTAAAAATACGCGTCTTGAAGCGTACTTTCAAGAGATTACATGATTATAGTCGCCCTACTTTCGAAGTAAAAAAATAGTGAAAGAAAACACTTTTTCAACTTCAGCCGTCATTTGCAAGTTAACAATAGCACTTGGAGACTTCGGGTTGAGCGTACAATTTTGGAAATTCAATAGGATACAACTTCTTAAATGCATATGCTATATAAAATATGCCAAGGAACGGATATATAAGCGAACATGTAAAAAAAGACAAAAGATTGTTAATTTCAAAAATTAGCGGACGGTTTAAGCTCTACGAACTCCCGCGCATTGTGTTCTACGCAAAAAAATACATAGGAAACCGTAAAAATTAGCCCTATATGTTTCAAGAACACTTTTTGATGATTTTAGCTCGCTGCCTACTGGACTATACCGTGCTTACGCGGGTCCTGGCGCTTTGTCGGGTAGGGTCAATGCCGTACCTAGCACGGCAAACAATACACGCGTATATAATTTACAAGGCACTTAAAAAATACGGTTTATACTTTCATTATCATTGAGTGTACTAGTGCCGATCAGGCGTTATGGAACACATTTCCGGACCCTCGGTTAACAGACATAATTTTTGATTTTCCGTATTTGTGTTCAATAATTTCTTATTTCTTTTGCGTTTTTATGATTATAAATAAATAACGGACCGCTTGAGTGAGAAGGAAATAATTGAAATTTTAATAATAAGGGGGTATGGAGACATGCAGAGATCTCAAGACCAAATTTGTGTACTGTTTAATGAATTGTACCCCAACAGATCCTCAATAAACTAGTCAACAATAAGCCGACAGATAAACAAATTTCAAGTAACTGGTAGCGTTAAGAATTCCGGTAATTCAGGTAGACCTAGAACTGAAACCGGAGAACATAAAACGTATATCTTGCTCTCAGTGCGCGAAAATTAAATCCAATCTTCCAGGGTTCTGGCAATTATTTTTTACGATTCTTACCAGTCAGTTAAAAATTTATTTAAGCGAGAAAGGTTACATCCATACAAACTAGAAGGTGTTCACGAGATAAACGAAGATGACTTCGATAAAAGGGCTGAATTTTGTGAGGGCATGATGGAAAGATGCAATAACAGTAATACCTAAGAAATATGCTTTTTTTCAGATGAAGCTACAATCAAGTCAAATGGTGTTGTTAATATACATAATAGCCGTTACTGGCCGATACCCAAAATCCGAAAAAAGTTAATGTTTGGGCAAGCATTGTTGGAGGACGTATTGTTGGACCTAAATGGAAATATAAATTCTTTTGGAGGTATTCAACTGTTATCCAACGAACTTTAAAAAAGAACCGATTTTTTTCTCGAAAACTGAAGGAGACAGATGTGAATAACCTTATATCAGTTAAAAGGTAATTTAATTTAGCGTTCAACGGTGTAAGTTAATGTGGGTACCTCCACTAAAAAAAGTTATTGCCATTGGAAATGGTTATTGTCAGGTTTAAGAATTGGTATTTGCGACACAGAATAACGTCCAACATTATACAACAATGAAAATTAGACTAATTCATGACGAATTGCACTGCCTCAACCGTACATTTTTAACAATACATTTAAAATACCGAATGTAGCGATTACAGGAAATAGAGCACCGTGTATGACTAGAAATATTTTATATTATATTATATTTTATAAATATGTATATTACAAATATGTTACAATATGCACCACATCATTTTAGGCAACTTTAATTTGATTTTTTTCTTAAATTTACAATAACAGAGTTATGGAAGAAATCTTCCTTATGTGGAACGCTCTGTACAGACTGTACTGCATTGAAACAGACTAAACTTTTCGAAAAATGATATCGTATTAGTATAGTGATAATTTTGATTCACGCAACTGCTTGAGGTTTCATTCAACAAAAACATGGTTTTTCATGGTACACAACTGATCGCCATGGTAACAAGCCATCAAAGAAAAAAAAAACATTATAAAAGTTGGCCGAGCAAAAAACAGACGTATTTCTATTATATTTCAGATTTATAACCTTAGTTAATTGTCAAGGGTGTCACATTATGTGAGAGCCATTAGTTGTTATACAATTGTGACAGTCACTTGTCAAAAGTTTGATAACAACAAAGTTTCGTTTTGAGCTTCGACATAACCGATATTTCCATCTCTCTCGTCCATTGCCAGATTTGATGACGTTTTTTTTGGATGCCTCTAAATTAATTGAAACGAAATTATTTTTTCTTCAATCGTAAATCAGTCGATCAAAATCGGAAACTAGTCATGTCAATCGACTATATTAGTTTCTGATAATGATACATAGGCGATCTGTATATCTTATCTTTAAAGAAAAAGAAAAATATTTTATAATATCACGCATATACATATGGCTACTATTTTTCAATGTTAACACGAGAATATGCTATTTGGAAAGGAAATAAACTGTAATCACGTCCAGCTTTGAAGACAAATATATAACATTTTAAATTATTTAGGACATTTGAAGCCGGACCTGTGCAGTTGGATTGCCTTAATTTGGACGAGACGTCGTTAATGTGTTCCTTACAGATAAAATAAAGACGTGTAAGATCAACCTGTAGCCACACAGGCGGTGTATTATCATAAACATGATGTGAAATGTTATGCCACTGTACGCTTAAACTGTGTACTATTGTTTTGTAATTATGGTAAAATTGTAGGCAAAGAAAGCGTATAATTAGTGGGTTGAATAGTTTTAATGATGTATGAAAGATATAGAAAATGTACCGTTGATTATCAATCAATGCCGACAGGTAATAGTCCTAATTCTTAATATGCACTTGATGTGGACAACAAACTTGAAAGCATTAACAGATATCATCTAGCACAAGCCTTTACCATTGGGTGAATTTGTTTTATATTTATCTTGTTATTCAATAGATAACATGCAATAATTGCTCCTGCAATGGCATGTTAACGGTAAAAAATGTTATACAGTAGAATGTCCGCATTATATCCGCATTAATTAGGACCATTAGGATTAGTTGTGTGGATGATATTTTTGCGGATAACTGAACATGCATTTATTTGATGCATAAAACATGTAAACATATACTGGTACATACACATACATACGTACGAGGTATGTAAATTAAGTAATGAGACTGATTTACAATAGAATTACAATTCAGTATTGTCTCCTTCAAAATAACTTCCTTGGGAAGCCACACAGCGCTGGAGACGGTTCTTCCATTCCTTATAGCAGTGCTGGAACTCATATACTGGAATAGCCTTCAGCTGGTCGGTTACAGCAGTTTGAATGTTTTCTATGGTCCCAAAATGACATCCCTTGAGGTGACTTTTCAATCTCGGGAAGAGAAAAAAGTCACAAGGACTCAAGTCAAGCAAATAAGGAGGCTGTAAGCCACAGGAATGTTTTTACTGGCTAAATACTCATTTACTGAAATGGCTGTGTGACAAGGCGTATTATCGTGATGCCACATCCAGTTGTTCTCAACATCTCTTGTCCCTTGAGGTGATTTTTCAATCTCGGGAAGAGAAAAAAGTCACAAGGATTCAAGCCAGGCTGAGGAACCACAGGAATGGTTTTACTGGCTCAAAACTTGTTTATTAAAATGATTGTGTGACAAGGTGCATTGTCGTGATGCAACATCTAGTTGTTCTTGATGTTTGGTCTCACACGCATGACCCTTTTTGAAGTTTTTAAAGAACCTCTCCGGAAAAGTGTTGATTTCCTGTTTGGAGACACAAACTTCTTGTGGACAATTCCCTGGCTATCTAAAAAATAAATCAGCACGCATTTGATCTTTGACTTCAATTATTGCTTTTTTTGGGTCTTAGAGAGCTTGAAGTGTGCCATTCCATGCTTTGGCGCTTGGTTTCCGGGTCATACTCAAACACCCAAGTCTTGTAACCAGTAATGACACTTTCCATAAAATGGGGATTATTTTCAATTGATTCCAAAAAAGTCAAGACACCTTTCTCTCCTGATGTCCTTTTGTTCCTGCGAAAGTTTTTTTGGAACCATTTTTGCGCACATTTTTCTCATCCCCAATTCGTTGGTCAAAATGTGATGGACAGTTCAATTTTTCATTTCAATGATTCAAATATAACTCTTCCCCGATTATTCTTGTCATCAACTGACAATCTGAATGCACAAGAAATTCATCTTCAATCGACTCTCTTCCTTCTGAGAATGCCTTAAATCACCGAAAAACCTGTCTCCGTAGGCGTGTTGAAGTTTTGCAATATCCGTTGCAGTATCCGTTGCACTGTGTCCATGTCTGAAGCCAAACCTGATAACATACCGTTGCTCAAAATTAATGTCACTCATTTTTAAAACGCACTAGAAAAAGAAAACGGTTTACGAAAACAGTCACAAAGAACAAACAAATGACTGTAACAAGTTCAAACTTGTATTGAAAGTGCATTACGTTAATCGACCGCCCTTCCAAGTCCTGTCTCCGCAGTGTTGCTAGATAGGGCACAGGGTTGCCAGTCTACTACTAATTTACACCTTATTATAAATTCGGAATATCCAGTTACCAGCCACTGTTTTTTAATTTGTATATTAGTATTTCTTATATATAACAGTGTTACATAAATGTTTTTCTTTTTGTACTACCTAATTAAACATGATTACCCAGAAAAATGACAATAGAATACCGCCCTATTTATGATAAATTAAGAATAATTAAAATTTCAATTTTAAGTATTTATTTCAATTACACGGCTTTGAATTTAATATATTGTAATACATTTTCTATTTATTCTTTGATTAGGAATATAATCAAATTTCCACGCCATTTTAATACATATGTATTACTATATATCACTATTATACAGTTTTGTAACGACGTCAGTTCATTATACTTAATATGCACTGTAAGAAGTCAGTTTGGACCAAAGTCAATTACTGTATTGAGCGAACGAGAACTATCGAAGTAAAATCACGCTAATAATTATTAATGTTTAGAAGCAATTTGTCTGTGTAATTAATAATAATTGAAAAAAATGAAATAGATCAGTGTATCGACATCTCCTGCGGACGTGACAAGCGTGTTTTTTTAAATTAATTACATCATTATCGTCAGATTTAATCACTACTCACCTGTCTTTATAAATTAAATACTATCAGAAAACTGAATCATTGCTTTTTAATTTGTAGTAGTCGTTTAGAATTTTATGTGCTGCTTCCTATTCAAGAAATTGTCAGCTGATGAGAAAGTAGGGCACCAGATAAGGAAAACTGTGAAAAAAAAACCCCACCAATGGAATCACTACTTCCACATACAGGTTTTCCACATTTAATTAGACTAAACTTACAAAGACATCATAAAAGTGATTTCAAAATATTGCTGAATCTAAAATACTTCTGGGTATCATTACATTACCTGTACCTTAATCTGTACCTAAACCGTTTTACCATTTATGTTTTACCATATATTTTGTTTATGAAACAACGTTTATATAAGCCAATTGTACTTTAACAACTCACCCTGTATGTTTGGATATGGATCTTTATGGCCAATACGGCCTTGATGACTGGTATGACCTTTATGACCTTTATGTCAGTTATAAACTATTTGGCATCAATAATCTAAATACACAAACGTCCTCTATAACCTTTATGACATTTACCATCTCAATGACCTGAATGACTTTTATGACCCTTGTTACCTATTTGGATATGGATATGGAAGTACACATGAGGGTAGAGACTTAATAATGTGATATTTGAGTTATCCCACCTCAAAAACCTATAAAACGAGAGGTCACACGAATATCTGAATCAGTTCACATTAAGATAAAACGAAACAATTGCTCCTTCTCCTCCTGTGTCCAATAAAAGTACCAAGATCCAAATTAACATGAATTCAATAAACACCACCGTGGATTATTGAAAGGTTTTACTAGCGTGATACGCCGCAACGAGACGCGAAATAGTTACTCAAATTATGCGTTGTGCCGAGATGAGATGCGACTTTGTAACTGTTCGCTACAAACGGAAACAAAAGGAAAGGATATATTGGGTCGGAAGGAAGGGGGAATGGTGGGCCCTTTATTTCCGTATGTCAATTTTAAGCGCGAATATTTGATTTAAAAGTACAATGAGCGCGTCGTCTACTAAGAGTAGGTTTAAATTAGTTAGAAAGAAATAAACGAACGAACAGGGGAATACAAACGCGAACAATTGGTTTGACCACTCATTAGTTTTCACACATTTTTAATATTTTCCTTAGATTTTATTCTAGTAGAGTAAAAGAGTAGGGGATTTTTATGGTTATTGAATGTTTGATCAAAAACATTTATGTCTTGGTAGATGGGTAAAAACTATTTACTAATGGATAAAAACATTTATTTTACCTATTTTGAATACTTACCCCCTTCAAGTCCCTCAACCCATCACCCTTGTAAGTTAAAAACTTTTATATTTGCAGACTGTGTTATATAATAGGTATTACATATGTATCTCAAATGACTTACAAGATGGCTCACACTCAAGACAGTAAAATCGGCAAAAGTACTGCACAAATTTGATGAATGCGAAATAGTATTCTCAAGCAACCCGAGACAGGTCAAATTTTAATTACAAAAATGCATGTTTTGCATTGCAGACTGCCATATCACCATCAGTTCCTGCACTTGTGGAACTTTTTCCTGATGAACATGAACACGATATCACACACTGTTGTCTGGCTTCAGCAAGACGGCGTACCATCGCACTTTGTTCAATATGTTCGAGATTACTTGAGTGAAATGTTTCCTGAATGTTGGATTGTTAGAAGAGGGCCAATAGAGAGGCCTACGAGATCTCCAGATCTTACGCCCCTGGACTATCTTTTCTGGCAATATTTGAAGGCAAAAGTCTACGCAATTTTACCACAAAATTTAGAGGATTAGAAGTAAGAATAGACTATGGTACGAAATTAGACAAATTTCGGAAAAAGTCATTCATGTACTCAGCGAATTTGTTTGTTGTCAAAAAGTCGATGGTAAACGGTTTGAGAAGTAGTTGGTCTGATCTTGAATTTTATTTTTAATGTTACAGTTAATTGTTAGTACCTTAATCAAATTTGTGTCTCATCAATGCGTCAATCAATGTTCATTTTGAATATTCATTAAAATTTTCTGCGCAAGGTGGTAAATTTTTTATGCAGTTATCTTAATTAATATTAGAATTACCAAAACCAACACCAAAAATAGTGGATTGGATTTGAAAAATTGAGGACGATGTCATCTTTCGAAAACAGTTGAAATTGAAAGGTGACAGGCAGTCAGAATTGTTTTGCGAAAACTTTTTTTTTTTTAGGTTTTACCTTATTCATGCAGTAATTTGCCGCTCTCTGTATGTACGTACATGTGCATAATTTCATTGGAATAGATGCTCTGATCAGTTTGTAGAAAAATAGTTTATGATATCTGTGCAAAACTGGATAGTGATATGAACATTGTTATACCGTTTTCACCATAACTTATTTCGAGATTAATACAGACCACCATAAATTATCCAAGAATCAAATTGACAAATGATACCATTTTAAAGGCATTGCTATTAATTCTCTTGCACCCACATAAAATATACCTTACGTTAAAAGTACCGTAATTAAATTTATGTCCTAAAGTAAGAGGTGTGTGTGTGTTTTATTTCTTTACTGTTAAACTAAATAGATTAAATTCTTTTAAATTTATTTCTGATAACATCAGGAATAAATCTTTCAGACACGTGTTGACGGTTTCGAATTCCATTTCGATCTTGTCCTCACCAACTATAACACCGAATACTAAACCTGGCCGATGAGGTGACATTTGTAACATATCTAACGTTTCTTGTTGCACTTGTACCATGTCGTTATCTCTTTGTGGCAGAGGAGGGTGATGTAAATTCAAATCTAACCTGTCTATAAAGCACTTGTCTTTCTTACGCTCTTCGAGTCCTATCAGAAATATCAGTAGGATGTCGATTGGTTCGGTTTATCTCTAATTCAATCGATCTAAACCACTTTACTGTTAAGGAGCAAGTTCAGCAAACGACTTGTTCGGTCGTTCGAATATTTTTTTATGTTAGCGATACAAGTACACGAAACTGATTATATATACGTATGTGTAATATGTGGTTTTTCCATATAGTATATACGGAATATACGAGGTGTGTAAATTAAATAATGAGACTGATTTTTTAACTTGTTTTATTCGAATAGAATTACAATTCAGTATTGTCTCCTTCAAAATAACTTCCTTGAGAAGCCACACAGTGCTGGAGACGGTTCTTCCATTCCTCATTGCAGTGCTGGAATAGCTGGTAACTAATATACTGGAATATATTCAGCTGGTCGGTTACACCGTTTGAATGTTTTCTATGGTCCCAAAATAACGTTGGGAATGTTTTTACTGGCGAAAAACTTGTTTACTGAAATGGCTGTGTGACAAGGCGCATTGTCGTGGTGCAACATCCAGTTGTTCTTGATGTTTGGTCTCACATGCATGACCCTCTTTCGAAGTGTTTCGAGAACCTCTCTGTAAAAGTGTTGATTTACTGTTTGGCCTGGAGGCACAAACTCTCTCAAGCAAATCAGCATGCATTTGATCTTCGACATGCTCATTCTTGTTTTTTGGGTCTTGGAGAGCTGGAATGTGTCATTCTATGCTTTGGCGCTTGGTTTCCCGGTCGTACTCAAACACTCAAACCAGTAATGCCACTTTCCATAAAATGGGGATCATTTTGAATCGATTCCAAAAAAGTTAAGAAACTTTCTCTCCTGATGTTTTTTTGTTCCTGCGAAAGGTTTTTTTGGAACCATTTTTGCGCAGTTTTTGTCATCTCTAATTCGTTATTCAAAATCCGATGAACAGTGGTGTGATTCAAATTTAACTCTTCCCCGATCATTCTTATCGTCAACCGACGATCCAAACGCATAAGATCTCGTATCCTATCAACATTTTCATCAGTTCTTGAAGATGAAGGCCTTCCGTTGCGTGGTTCATTTTCAATCGACTTTCTTCCTTCTGAGAATGCCTTAAACCACCAAAAAACCTAGGTTCTTGAAAAAGCACTGTCTCCGTAGGCGTGTTGAAGTTTTGCAAAACTATCCGTTGCGGTGTGTCCAAATCTGAAGCAAATCCTGAAAATACACCGTTGCTCAAAAAAACACAAAGAATAAACAAATGACTCTAACAAGTTCAAACTTGTACTGAAGAATAAGATGCATTGCATGTTAATCTACCGCCCTTCCAAGTCCCTAGTGTTGCTAGATCGGGCGCGATGAATCTAGCTAGATTCATTTCATACTTATGTCAACACATTGGAAGCGATCTTTAATAAAGTTTTTTTTTTTTTAATTATTTTTAATCGTAGATTAAATTCCTGGAGTTTGGTGCGTTCCTCCTGACTCCCCCTGTATATGTATCTTGTTCTGTCCACTCAACCCTTTTAATTAAATCTAAAAGTTTAACCAAAGATAATTTACTATTAGTGACGAAAACTTCAAATTAAAACTTCACATTAAAACTTCACATTAAAGATAAGTACTAAAACAGCTCTCACACTCACCACACATCCAGCTCTAATCAAACGGTATGAAATTATTTTATAATTGATTTGATTTCGTAGTTAATTCGTAACTAAGTAATATCAAACAGTGTGAAACTGCTTGAAATCAAGTCGGTTAATACAGGTGGCAAACCAACCATGTCTAATAGTATGTGTATCCTAAAGATTGATTTTCAAATAAAAAATACCTTAAACAACATCAATCTCTGTTTGATATTAGGTTGATATAAAAAAAATGCAGAATTCTTCTTTGTTTCAACACTATTTTATGAACAAAATGATGCCTAGCATAATGTGTTAATGTTTACTATAATGTAGTTAATGCAATGGAAGGGGCACGTCCATCCCTGAATCTACTGCTGAGTTATAAACAACTTATGGGAAAGAGACAATTGTCAAATATTTCTGAGACATTATATCTGAAGGAAGAAACTATTTTTATCTGGTTGATAATTCCAACTAATGTTATATATGAATAACTTTTTGTTCCATTTGGTTTAAGCGTTTTTTTTGTACTTTTCAGATAAAATAACCGGGTTATCAAAAACTGTCGAAACTATTTGATTTTTCCCTAAAAATTATAATTGAACATATTACTAATTTTTATTTTTTGGATACTTGATAGTATCTTATTAAATACCGTACAACAGTCACCCATTTCCTTCTCAAGTTAGCCATGTGTTCTATTATACAAAATCCATATTCAGTATAGAAAATACGTCTGAGAAAACGGTACATGTGGTAACTGAAAGTTTCTTAATTAATCGGTGGATCAACCAATTTCATATAGATGTACTATACCATTTTCTCTTTGTATATTTACAGTTAGAGGGAGAAAAGTGGAAGAAATCTATCCATCGCCGAATTTAGAAAATGTCAGATACAGTTTGGTCGGATTGGCCTTGAAGGGTCGGCTGGCCCTCAAAAGACTGTGAATAAACATAAAAATACAAATACATATTAACGATTTGTGAACTAATCATAGATGGCCTGTGATAATAATAGAGTGAGAAGTATTGAAGATATGTAGGTACATTAAATGATTGTATGTTCATAAATATTATAATTGATAGAGTTAGAGATATAAATAATAAAAGATAGAGTTAGAAGGAGATAAGCGGAAGTAATCGATTCACCGCCGAATTTAGAAACTGTCAGCTACAGTTTCGTCGAATTGGCCTTGAATGGAAATAAACATTAAAACATAAATACATTTTAACGTTTTGTGAAATAATAATAGGTGAGCCTGTGGTAATAATAGAGTGAGAAGTATTGAAGATATTCATGTATATTAAACGATTGAAATATTATAATGTAGAAATTATAAAGAACCTAGTAATGAAAAATAATTATAAGAAAAAAAGTCGTAGATAAAACATGTATATTTAATACATAAAAAATGGTAAGTTTTTTGCGTCTAAGAATATTAATGTTTTTATTGAAAATATCGAATTTTCCGATATATCGATTATATTTTGACAGAAAACGTATACCCTTCCAATGACCGTTTTTGAGATATTTGCGTTTAAATATTCTATTAACGATGGGACATGGGCAACTTTGACTTTTACTTTGACCAACTTTGAATTGTTTAATGTATTTTACGTAGATCATATACTAGTGTTGGAAACACATAGAGTGGATGATTTTCCGTGGATGAACATATTTGAGTGGATGAGTGCCGTGAGTGGGCACGGGTAGCCGAGTGGGCTAAAGCGCCGTCTTTCCAGTTGCGATACCTCTGTGCGCGTTGTTCAAGTCCCGGCCGGGGTAGAGATTTTTAATTGTCTCGCTTTCTCCGTCGGGGCTTGATATGCAACCACTAATACACTAGTGTATAGGTGTGGATGCATAGATGTCAATCCAACCGCACATGCCCTAGATTTGGTAATGTTCTGAGTTTTCTGGGTTTCCTCAGAACTGTAAAGCAAATGCGTTACCTAAATAATCTTAAGTCGCTCCCAGTGCGCCATGGCAAATAATAATAATAGCCACTCCTTCCCGCACAGGTCCCTGAGAGGACCTAAGGGGTTACTCTTCGGAGTAATTATAGGGTGAGTATTATTTTTATTATTATTATTTTCGAGATAATTGCACTTAAAGATGGGTAGGGTAGATCGGGACACGTTTACGCGGATTTTTTTCAATGAATTTTCTAATTTTAATGTTTTAACTTAGTAAATTTTAGACATTGTGGTTTTATAAAGCAGTTAATAAAGTCAAAATTTGTGTATTCAGTTGTTGCCCTATTTGTGTTTTTAACCGTAAATTAAAAATTGTTTTTAGGTCCAAGTCTGTTGCATCAAGTGGGGCACGTTTACATATACCTATTATAAGTGATACCAAGGAGTAAGTGAAATACATATTTAATCAAACATCTAACATCTAAACATAAAACTTTAAACAGACATCTAACACAGACATGAATACAGAACTATATGATTGTAAGCTATAAGAGACGAATCTGTTACTCAATTAAACATTAAATGATGATTTGCAAAACTAAATAGCCTGAAAAGAACGTGCGTAAAGGTGCCCCGATGTCAATGCGTAAACGTGCCCCATCGCCATGTTTGGATTTATTTTTAACGTGCAACGAAAATTAATAACATTTCTGTTCATACAAATACAATTCTCAAAAAAAGGATAAAATTCTGCTAATGTTCATATATTTGTTTATCCTTAACTAAGTATTATTAGTTCACAATAAGTTTCAATAAGTTCAACACAAGATTTACTCATCTTGACAGGTTATCCTTTCCGCATGCTAGACCGAAGCTCGACTAATGCTCAAAAACTTGTGAGAATACCCCCTGGGGAGCAGCATCAATCTGTCATGACTGGTGGCGCGCCAGTTATAACTCGTTTCGGAAAAAGTGCACTGCGTAAACGTGCCCCATGCGTAAACGTGCCCCGGTCTACCCTACATTTTATTTCAAATTCCTTTTGATTTTTTTTTTAATTGGGAACCTTTTATCATTTTTGTAATGTACTATACAAATAGTTTTATTTAATTGATTCGACTTATGACGTTTTTCTTACTCTGGTAATTCTATTCTGTTAATCAAAGAACACATTTGTTGTTGCACTGAACAGTTTATTTACAATTTACACGTGTCAAGTAGCTAAAGCAAGTTACTAAATCAAGTAACTAAATTTAGTTACTTGTATGGTGTAAACAACTTGATTTAGTAGGTACTTGCGCAAGTACCTAATTTAGTAAACTGCTTAGTCAACTAAATAGAAACAATTTCTATTTACTTGAGCAAGTAGCCTCTCCCACCCCTGCATTCCAGTAACTAAAACGCCGACTAAACGAATGTAGACAGGTCAGTTAGTCAGGTTCATTAGTACAGAGTGCGGATATTATTATTTGTGCCGTATTTTAAAAATGTCTCGTTGGAGTGAAGAGATTACATTAAAGTTTGTAGAAGAATATAGTGAAAGGCAGTGGCGGTTGGTGATATTTCAGTTAGCCATATCTTGAAAACGACGCATGGGACCCACTTCACTTTTTTAGGTGATGACTATACATCTCTTACAGAAATGATGTATAGTGAAAAAATCGTCAGCAAAGTTTGCGAAAAATTTTTCAAAAACACTGGAGCACTCCCTGGGTTCTCAGTAACGCTATGTGGAATATTTGCAGTATATATTTTTTCATAATCTAGAAACAAATATAAGGAGACATTTTTCGATTTGTTACAAAATATTTTTGTTTCAAAAAGTTATGGCAATTTTAATTTTATAGGAACATTTTGTTTCCCAAAATTAAAATGACTATAACTTGTTGAAAAAAAAATATTTTGTAACAAATCGAAAAACGTCTCCTTATATTTATTTCTAGATTATGAAAAAAATATATACTGCAAACATTCCACAGAGCGTTACTGAGAACCCAGGGAGTGTTCCAGTGTTTTTGAAAATTTTTTCGCAAACTTTGTTGACGATTTTTTCACTATAAATCCTTTCTGTAAGAGGTGTATAGTCATCACCTAAAAAGTGAAGTGGGTCCCATACGTCGTTTTCAAGATATGGCTAACTGAAATATCACCAACCACCACTGGTGAAAGGCAAGGCCTGTGGGATACAAGGGCTGCTATTTATAAAAATAAACAAGCTCTTTCTATATAAACAAGCAATTTCTATATTCTGGTACGTTTGGTTCTGCTAATTCTCTTAACAAAGTAGATGAAGCACCATATATTTCTCTCCGACTCAGCCATTTTCGTACCCAACAACGCTTGTTTTTGTTTCTGTTAATTTCTGCTGCAATTATTTCTGATAATTCACCACATATATTCAATACACAATTCCGCATTGTTACTCGCATAACTTTTCCAGCCATGTTTAAAATCAGTACTAATCAACAACTAACCAAGAATAGGCACTATAAAATGTAGACGCTCACTAAACAAACAGGCTTAAATTTTAGCTACTTGATTTAGTAACTTGCTTTAGCTACTTGACACGAGTAAATTCAGCTTAAACGCAAATAAGAACGGTCAATCGGACATTTAAAGGGTATACTTTTTTCTATCAAGAAATGACGGAATAATCTATATTTTCATTAAAAACACAAATATTCTGAGATGCAAAAAACTTATACCATTTTTTATATATTCAGAATGATGCAGAGAGCGCCCTCTACAACTTACATAAAAATTATTGACAAATTAAAATTCCTCTTCTCAAACTCTCCAATCTCCAATCACCAAATTTTGTAAAACAATTTTGTTTTTTAAAAAAAGTAATTTACGCCAATCGAAAATAAAATTATAACTTTGACACCCTGTATAATGGTTATTAATAAGTTTTGGACCAAGGTAACTTTGCTTAAGTCATAATATTTTTACCCCAAGAATCTGTAGTTTCACGGTGGCCCCTTAAAAATGGTACACCCTGTGTAGACCAACTGAGAAATGCATATATACATATATATACATGATATATTTTTCAAAATTATACTTAATTGAAGATCTGTTAAACTAAAGGTTAAGTAATTTTGGGTTTAAATCAAAATTGGTTTATTTTAAAATTGGAATACTGATGTAATTAATCAAACTTTTAACAAGTACAAACAATATCTAGTAGCTATACATAAACTTAATATAGAAAATTAAAATTTATATCAAGTTAAGGAGAAAAAATTAACGTGTACATACAGGTATTTATCGACTTCTAAATGGTACTTTAAGGAGCAGTGTAGAGTACAAATTAGGGGTCTAAATTTAAAAACTTTACCACAAGTTAGATAATATTTACTAATATCTACTATGTTTATTAGTGAATAGACGCAGAACAGGTTACCTACCTGTCTTCTATTTCAGATGAATCATCAATCTCTTTGTTCCTCTTTTTCATAGGAAGCTTCGTATTCATTTGAGTACAATGATGTAGTTTCACAACGTTTAGTCTGCCGTAGACAATGCATAGGTAATTTCAAACACGTGTCCTCTTATTGTTAAACGAAAATGCGTGTTCTCACCTGCTTGACCCCCCTACACACTAATGTACGCATGCACGCGTACGTCTAAAAAGCAAAGTGTGTGTGTGTGTGGCTTTTGAGTTTTGTACCATTATTTTTACGTACTTGTCAGTTCCAGAAAACATGTTACTCTCTCAAACATCCTCATTATTCTTTCTGGGCCATCGACACGCTACAAGATTTCGACAGAATTGGTGGTTTATTTCGGATAGTGGACAAAGTGAAACATTACAATACCTATGTCTAAGGAATCACTACTTCCACACTCGTTCTTTTATATTTTTTCAAAGTAGATATAAAAAAAATAATGGTAAAACATAACATTTACTCAAATGTTGATATTTGAATTTATATAGCTTAGAAACATATGTTGCGCAAATATGACTCCACGCTTTTCTGAAAGTCATTTTTTTATATGAATAAAGTAACTTTTACGTTTTGCATTGTTTTCCGTCGTGTTCTGCGTCTTAAACGCTAGATACTCATATGTGATATACTATTCTGGATATATAAGCTTATGAGTATTTTTTATTTTGTACTTTTTAGATGTCTACTTGTGTGTCTGGAAAGTCTGGTCTCATTTGCGGAAAGCTTTGCTTTTCATCTTTTCATCGTCAAGAAAAGCGCTACAGAAGCTCATCAAATGCTCTCTAGCGCTTATGGCAACAATGCTCCTTCATTAAGAACTTGTCAAGAGTGGTTTAAACGATTCAAATTTGGATATTTTGACGTCAACGACGAGGAACACGGAAAGCCGCAAACTTCTGCAACCAGGCGAAATAGTCACTGCTCATCGCTATCAACAACAATTAACGCAGTTACGCCAAAAAACCGCAGTGAAACGACCAGAACGGGTGGATCAACATGACAAGTTGATACTGCTTCATGACAACGCAAGGCCGCATGTCGCACAATCGGTAGAAGACACACTGAAAGGTTTCAAATAGGAAGTCTTACCCCACCCGTCGTATTCTCCAGACATCGCTCCGTCAGATTCACCTTTTCCGCACAATGGCACATGGTCTAATCCATGATACACTTTGTATCGTGGTCTGACCGACCAGCGCTTCCAGAATCGCGAATAATTTCAAAAATGGCTTGATGAATATGTTGGTTTTTATTTATATGGCATCCACAAACAATGGGAGAATGTTGTATTTAACCATGGGAATTATTTTATATAATGTTAAGTATTATTTTTTCAATCTCATACAATTTTATAAGAAGAGTAGACCTTGTTAGAACTCCGTTTACTGTATAATTACTAGAATTAATGTTAAAAAAAGTTTATTTGACCTATTTTGAATACTTACTTCAACTCACTCGATCCTCACCCTATTAAACTAAAAATGTTTACACTCGTAGACTATTATGCTGAACATTTGTATGAAATTTAAAGTGTGTATCTTGTATCACTTGGGGATTATCTAGACAAATCGTAGACAAAGGATGAAACTTGTATTAACCCCATTTATCTCCCAACCCCTTGACCGATTAAGCTCAACATTTAATCACCTGCAGATCTCGTCTTGATAAATACTGTTACAATTTTAAAGTTTATATCTCAAAGCGTTCTCGAGTTATCGTGCACATACGGGTTAAGAAAAGGTTAACAGACAGACAGACAGACAGCTAGACAGACAGACTGAAAGAATTTTTTTGACTTAAAATCTTGACATTTCAGAAGACTTTAAGACTCTTAAGTCTATTTGTTTTAAAAATGTTTAAAACATATTTTATTAGTACTATAGTTTCATGTGGAAGTATAGTCCTTCTAATTTTAATTGAAAATGATAAATACGCCTGGGGAACAAAAAAAGCGGTGCAACTTTATGATTCCATGGGCGTGCATATATCTTTTATAAATTCGAAAATTGTGAAATAATTTTTTTCATTCAAATCAATATAGGAGATTAAAATTAGCCTGCATACAAAACTCTTAATATTTGTAATATAATTTGCTGTAAATAATGCTCATTTAGCAAGACAATCTCAAAAAATTGTCTGTGTTAATAAACCTAGCTGAAATACACGTCACTGGCGTCTTAAACAAGTTGAGCGCCTAAAGTCGTAAATCATTTTAACGACGTCGTAAAAATTTTATGGCACAGTGGACCGAAGAAGGATTAGCGATGTATTAAATGCAAAGTAGTCTAATAATCTCGTTGACCAGTGTTATCGCCAGTGGTTTTACTCTGTGCGGCCAGCCGCCTGAGCCGCCGTTGCCGGCTCTTCAAAATTTTCTTAAGTATAATAATATACATAAAGTTGTTTGAATTTATAATTATTCTTTCCAGCAATTTTAAACGCTTTATTTTAATGCTAACTAATAAATTTATATCTATGTATTTTTTTTAAATAATTCCAAACTAGCTTTCTAAGAACGTCACAAACTAACAGTTTACTGAAGTATGAAGTATACTTGTATAGTGAGCTTAGCAATTTTAGAAAATATATCTGACAACCTTGCTTTTTTTCTACCTATTTTCAATTTAAAATGGAAATAGAGTAATTCACTGATCATCCAAAATTTTCATAGATATTGATTGAGGATGTTTTTTAATTTATTATTTCCTTTACAGTGAGTTCACCTCAATGATTACAGTGTTGATTTACATATTTTTATTTTTAAAATTCATATCTGATCTTTTGATATCACTTATAGAGTCTATTACATTTCTGATCAGAGGAATGAACTACATACTGAATTTGTAATTTAGTTCAGACATATTTGTTACAAAACATTTATTATGCAGTTTTTACATATTTAAAATATTTTTTAACAGTTGTTGGGATTCCTACTTATAATTTGAACATGATTCATGCTTTAGCAGTTATTCTGTAAGAACGTAGCTTCAAGCCTTCTACTCTTTCCATAACATTATCGTTAGTTAAATCTGAGCAACTATAAAATAACACCTTATTATCTCTTCATCGAATTCCGATGACTATCAGTAAGCTAATGGATTTCGGTGTGTGATTCGAATTACTTCATGGTTGCGACTTTCCTGCTGATTGTTTATTGGTACATCCTAAATGAATACCGGACGGTAGTCTTCCTATATATCAAATTGAGATTTTGATATACAGTGCGACCCATTCCGAACCTAGACACTTCTACAACATTTATTTCTTGGTTGACTTTCACCAGATTTTTTTTAATGTATGGTACCGACAATTGTACCATAGGACAGTGTCACAATTTTCTTCTAAAAACTGAAAACTGGTCTTTTTATGACTGAAAGTAAATAAATCATATTAAATTGTTTATACAAAAATCTGACTACATTACTAAATTCACCATACGCTAAAATAGATGTGTAACAAAAATAGTCGAAAATGGCGAACTTCAAGATTTAAACACCTTAACATTTTATGGAAAATCCAGAATGAGTCATACTAAACTTGCCAAAAGGAAATAGACCCATGAACTGAACGTATGGTGCCATATATTTTATGAAAAATTTGTTAGTCCATTTTTTAAAGTACTCGTATTTTAAGTTGAATTAGTTTTTTTCATTATTAACTCTAAAAATTATCAACAAAAATTTGTCCAAGATTTAAACACCTTAATATTCTATATCTATATTAAATTCAAAAAAATTGTTATCTTGATTGACAACTTCCAATCTATCCTGGTCAATGGGAAATCCAGAATGAGTCATACTTGCCAAAAAGGAAATAGACCCACGAACGACATGAACTGAACGTATGGTGCCATGTATTTTACGATAAATTTATTAGTCCATTTTTTTTACGTACTCGTATTTTTAAGTGAAATAGTTTTTAATTTATTTGACATGCATTTTCCAATGTATTCAATGTTAGTTTGCTTTACATATTTCAGTTAGTCGTATCTTTTTGGTGAAGAGTATTTGGCGTGTTTCTTAGGTTAGTTTAGGTTTATTTAGTTTATTAGGTTTATTAGGTTTACTGATAGTGGTAGATTAGATTTAGCATGATTGGTTATGGTGATAGGATGTGTCCCTAGGATATTTTAGTTGAATTTTTTAATGCATCTTAGGCTAATCGGCAGATCGGCAGTTAGTCAAACATGGTAAGCAACCATCAGTATCAGAAGACAAACCGCTGTTTTGTTGAAAAAGCAAGAGAATCTGCATTCTACATTTACCGTTGCATCTCGTGTTATTAGAGTATCGTACACTAATAGTCAGCTCCAGATCACGTCGTGATACATAAGTGTTTCAAATTTCAAGGCGATATCTCAAAGCATTCTCGAGTTATCGTGCACACAAAAAAGGTTAACGGACCGACGGACAGACATAACATTTTTTTCGCCGATACCGACGTTTCAGAAGATTTAAGTCTATTTAATAAGTACAATTAAAAAAAAATCATGGATACTATACTTCCACTCCACTACGTGGATGTGGAGGTCAAATATAATTTTCTTAAGCGTCTTGCACGCGGTAAGCCTGTCAATGGTGCACAGTGGCACAGGGTGGAGAATGAAATTAGTCGTATTTGCTAATTTTCAATCATTTCCAGTAAATTTAGTTTTTCAACTTGATGTCGATGAAAAAGTAGATGAAAAAAATTCTCCAGTTCCGTCATAAAAAATAGAGTTTGTCATTGAACAAAAAATTAAGATTTGGATAAAAAATTGCAATTAATGAATCTTTTGAGGTAATCCGAGCGATTTTTCGGAAAAAAATCTGTGAAGATTTTATTTTTATCCAATACTGGATTTATGAAAGTAAAGTAGGATAAAGTATTATCCACTGAAAATCCATATTTGCATAGAGATATATGTATGTAGATATATTAAAAAACATATTGGTCCTCCAAAAACCGCTTAATGGAATCCAAAATGAAACTATGCTCAAATTAGGAGAAAGTAATATTAGAATAAGGATTGTAAGCAATACTTACATATATTTCCTTTACACTCTAGTCGCTGATAAGCATACAAGGAATCTATGGTTTGTCAAATGTGACAAAAAACTGTAACAGAAAAAAAATATTGCAAGCAACATTTCAGCGGGTGCTGGCAAAGTGGATTATTTATCTTCGGACTTTTACAGTTCTTCCTATTTAGGGATCATCAACATGTTCATTAAGTAAATTATTAAGTACAATGTATTCACTACATGTTCACTGAAAACATTTAAAATATATTAAATGCATATACATACAATCATATGTACCTAGAAAATGTAAACAGAAAATGATTATCGTGTCGCACATATTTAACCGCTCTTCTTTTTTGTAATTAAACCTATTCAAACCTTGTGGAAAGGTGAAAATAAACAGCGAGATCCGTATATGTAGTGAGAAAGCAATAAGCCTTTTGAGAATAATCAGCTTGTTTTCTTACAGAAACCACCAGACGTTTCCCTTGTATTACTTCTAAAGTCAGCAGTGTTACAACCACTTTGTAAACTTACCATTTTTGTAAAGTCTGACGTTTAGGCGTATCACAATGATGCAACATTTCAAGATGTTATCTTAATCTCTTTACTGTAACAACAATGGAGTACCTTACAGATAGGTTACTATTTTTAGTTGACCAGAACAGTGGCGTAGCTATAAAACGGGATGAGGCAATTAAAAAAATGTTTGCTTTGTATAAGACTGATAGCACTTCAAACACATTGTTAAAAATAAATATAATTGTGGATTAAATAAATAAGCATATATTTGAAGAACTAAAACCTAGTCGTATCCAAAACAAGATAAAGTTGAACAATAAAATATTTAAAAGATAAAAAATTAATCATTAATAAAATGACAACTGAACATAAAATTGTCATTTGTCAATTGTCCTTAATCAGCCAATCAGTCAATCACCCAATTGTTCTTAAGCAATTCTTACACTGACGAATGAAGTCTAAAACTGATACGATGCCTTCTAAGACAGAATCTAACAAGATATCGATACAGTGTTTTGTTGCTTGAGGAGGCTTAGTATTTTGGCTCTAATAAACATTTCCTGGAAGTATTTGGAAAGAGGAATGTAGCAGGAGTCCATGATTTTTCCAAATTTCAATCGGTTATTGGCTATCAATTTTTTTATGCACCGTATGATAAACTTTGATCAATTCGATATGTTTTCAGCGCTGCATTTTTAGAACTTCTGTGTATATGGGGATCGCATACGTGAAAACTGAACGATATGCGACAAATCGGTCGGCTTGGTTTTGAAGCAGCATGCAAGGTTTGCCAGCCAAAGATTGTAAATAAAATAGGCGGTTAACATTATTTTCAGTAGTTGATTATTAACTTTCACAGAAGGCAACATGTTTCTATAGCATTGTGATACTTTGTTGAAAATCAAATTTTGGGTACTATTAAATCAAATAAAAAGTTAATAGTATTAACTCAGAAACAAATGAAACAGACATATTTTCACAACGTCAACGAAAGCGTCTGAAATAAGTGTCCTAGGAATGTACTCACTAAAAATGTCCAGTAATTAAATATATGTATATGGCACATCCTCTAAAACGCGCCTTCTTAGCTTTTTGGGATTATCTCGGAAACAATTATTGATAAATCAAATTTGAAAAAATAAGTCGAAGGGGGTATTAAAATCCTCTAAAACTCTCATTATTTAACCATCTTTCTATCTCAAACAAGAGCCGAAATACCAATGCATGCACAACCAATTTGGGGCAAACTGTATATTAAATAATCCAGGGTACGAAATCAGCATAACCTTGGGGAACTCAGCAACCTGTTTCAGGCAGGCGTTACACAAATAAGAGGATCCAGATTACCTCTGATAGCCAAGCAGCACTCAAAGCCCCGGGAGCAGTAGAAATACATTCCCAGGCAGTTAAAGACTGTATGGATTCGCTAATACAACTAGCGGAACACACCAGTATCACTCTTAAGTGGGTGAGAGGACATCAAGGCCACGAAGGGAACGAAAGAGCGGACTTTCTCGCAAGGAAAGGGGTTGAGGTTCCATTGATAGGACCTGAACTCCCACCCGCCGTCTGGCCTACCGGACAGAAAGGAGGATTATACAGGACCTATTAAGAGAAAAACATATTTCTCACTGGGGGGAAAGTCCCAGGGTTGAGACAATCGTAGATGTTCATTGGCGAACCATCCTGGTCAATAGACCTTATAAAACTGGGTAGAAACCAGCTGAGATGGACAGTAGGACTGTTCACAGGACACTGCCCACTTATGCGACATCTCACAATTGGGGTGAAAAATGATCCTGATTGCAGGAGGTGTGGAGAGGAGGAAGAAACCTCCTTCCACATATTATGCGAATGCCCAGCACTGGCAGCTGTTAGGCATTCGAACTTTGGGGCGTCAACAATAATACCAAAAGAAGTAAAAGACGCTCCACTAGAAACTGTCCTTAAATTCTTTACGGAAACAGGACTAATTGAATGACTAGCCTGTGTGCAGGGCTCGCACCTACCCCATACGTAATTGTAATTGTAATTGTATGTTAAATGATTCAAAATTATTCAAACCACTATTCATACTAGTGATGAAACAAAAATGGACAAAGATCAGCAACCTCCTTTATGTGTGCCTACAACCGAACCGATAAGAAAGTAGTTTAACTTTTTTAAGTGTTTAAAATTTCATTTTACGGCAGTAAATGTTTCTCATAAAGTAGGTTGATGTAATGGCAACATTTATTCCGCGCAACATTGTTGTTAATATATTTAATACAATAAATACATTTTCAGATTGAACGAGCAGGTTCTAAATTGTCAGTATAATTACGATTTTATTATCACACATTATAATGTTACAGTAAATAAATAGCTGTTTATTTATTAACATTGCTTATGAGCAACAAAGTCGAACGAGTTAAAATTAAATTTATTGTGCTGCTCTTAAAATACTGTAATAATCGCGTGCGTATTTATTACCGGAAAGCTCTCCCATAGAAGCTACCATATAATTAAACGATTACTCGTTTAAAATAAAGGGTTGCCGGTTGGCTCTTAAATTAAGGCCGCTAAAATTCGGAGGCCATCGCCAGTTCGCACTTTTTCGATATAGTTGTTTTTAACGCAGGCCCCATGTGAACTAATGACCCCTTTCAACGGGGTTCGGCCTCGTTTTAAAGTAATAACATACTATAAACCGGCGGTATCCCTAAAGAAAAGCGTGCCCTATTTATGTAATTATGTGGGTTAGGCATGACACCTTTACCTATTTTCTTGTTACGGTCTTCACATCAGGCTGCTCTTGCTTTTGGGCACAGAGCAATTATGTACTATACGAGGTGTGTAAATTAAATAATGGGAGTAATGATTTTTAATTTTTTTTGTATTTGAATAGAATTACAATTCAGTGTTGTTTCCTTCAAAATAACTTCTTTGGGAAGCCACATATACTGAAATAGCCTTCACCTGGTCGGTTACAGCCGTTTGATTGTTTTCTATGGTACCAAAATGACGTCCCTTGAGGTGATTTTTCAATCTTGGGAAGAGACGAAAGTCACACGGACTCAAGTCAGGCGAATAAGGAGGCTGAGGAACCACAGGAATGTTTTTACTGGCTACTCGTTTACTGAAATGGTGTAGATTTTTCTCATCCCCAATTTGTTAGTCAAGATCTGATGAACAGTGGTGTGATTTAAATTTAACTCTTCCGCGATCATTTTTGTCGTCAACCGATGATCTGAACACATACGATCCCGTATTATACAGGATTTGTTCCGAAAGTAATGCAATTATTTTGTTATAGTAATTTATTGAACAGATTTGCACGAACACTTAAAAATTCTTCCAAGTACTGTCCTTGGGCCTCAACGCATTTTTTCAGCGACTCTGCCATGACCGGTACCCGCCCTGGAAGGCGTCTTCGGGGACCTCTCGCAAAGGCCTTCGTCACGGCTGATTGGATCTCTTCTACGGACGAAAAACGGGTTCCTTTCAGGGCTGCCTTAATCCGAGGGAACAAAAAGAAGTCTGCTGGGGCGAGGTCAGGACTATAGGGGTGGTGGGGCAGCGTCGGGACCTTGTGTTTGGCCAGGAACTCGCGGACTCGTAGCGCGTTGTGGCAAGGCGCGTTGTCGTGATGGAGTTGCCAAGTAGCGGAGATGTCTTTTCGCGTCCTGACGACCCTTTTTCGGAATCTTTCCAGCACATCCACGTAGTAGACAGCGTTAACTGTCTGTCCTTGAGGAGGAAACTCCTTATGGACTACTCCTTTGCTGTCGAAAAAGACAATGAGCATTGCTTTTACTTTTTGATTTGCTCATTCTTGCCTTTTTGGGCTTGGGGGACTGGTCGGTGTGCCACTCACAGCTTTGGCGTTTTGTTTCTGGGTCGTATTCGAACACCCAGGTTTCATCACCAGTGATGACGTTGTCCAAATAATCGGTTCAATTTCAACCCGTTGCTGTTTGACAACACCTTGGGCACGAGCTTGGCGCACACTTTCCTCATCGCTAAATCTTCAGTAACAATGCGAAACACAACTGTAGATGACAACTTCAGTTCATTGGCAACCATCTTGATACTCAATCGACGGTCACAGTCCAACAACTGTCGAACACGAGCCACATTGTTGTCGGTTTTGCTGGTTGACGGCCGCCCAGAGCGTTGTTCGTCGTGAACCTCTTCCCGGCCCTCCTTAAAGGCCTTTAACCACCTAGAATCTTGTGAATAGGACAGAGCAGAGTCCCCGTAAGCCACACGAATCATTTTCGAAGTCTCCTCAAGAGATTTTTTTGTTTAGCACAAAACTTAATCACGTATCGTTGCTCGATCGTCGATTCCATTTTTTCCGTGACACGCTCGGCGCGCAGAGATTCACAATAACTAACGTCCTGCCGCTTCCACAGCTTGGAGAGCACTGAGACCGGTTTCGCGGCAAAGCTAAGGGTCCCCCCACCTACTCCAAGTGGTCCGATCAAACTCCGACAAATAGGAGCGGCGCGGGAAATTCAATTGCATTACTTTCGGAACGCACCCTGAAGGCCCTCCTCCGCTGCGTGGTTCATCTTCAATCGACTCTCTTCCTTCTGAGAATGCCTTAAACCACCGAAAAAACCTGGGCTCTTGAAAAAAACACTGTCTCCGTAGGCGTGTTGAAGTTTTGCAAAAGTATCCGTAGCGCTCTGTCCAAGTCTGAAGCAAAACCTGATAGCACACCGTTGCTCAAAATTAATGTCACTCATTTTTAAAACTCATTAGGAAAAACCGGTTCATGAAAACAGTCACAAAGAACAAACAAATGACAAAAAGACAAACAAAGTTCAAACTTGTTAACCTACCGTCCTTCCAATTCCAATCTCCGCAGTTTTGCTAGATCGGGCGCTACGTTGCCAGTCTCATTACTTAATTTACACACCTCGTATTATAACATTTTCTTTGGTACCTTGGAGCGATAAAACACACTGTTGTTATAATATAGTATTTTATCGTGTAATAATAAAAATATATCAAAAAAATTCCTGCACTTATTATATGCAGGGCCGGCTATAGACGAAATGGCGCCAGAGGCGTATATGAAAAAAGCTCTCATGCTTTTTATAGTAGTTTTTTTAAACAATTTTTTTCAGTTTTTTTTTTCAAACTAATATTTTTTGTTAACGGTACCCGAAACTTATAAATTGATTTTAATGCAAACACAACATATTGATTTATTTTACAGCTTTTTACATTTTTGTTTATAAAAACTTATATATAATTGACATGGTTATAAAGTACTTTTTGTTTTGGATAAAGCTGGTCAGCTATTTATTTTCAATCGACAAAGAACTAAGTTTTCTTGAGACATAGTGGACCTAAAGTACATATAGATTTGCTTCATTTTTAAAAACTTCGTTGTCCACTAGCAACAGTCACTGGATAAGTCAACAAAATTCGAAGAGAAATCCAAATATTTGGAAATATGTCGATATTATAGTAAAGGATTATTATTATAGTAAAGGATGTCCCAATATTACATCCCGGGATTTAAAGGCTATAGCCGGGTAAGGGGTCAAATCGGCCCTTGAACCAATCGAGGTTCTAGTCTGGCAGGTAGGAAGTATAAATAGAAAGACTCCTTCAGCTAGATTTTCAGACCTCTAGGTCGTCTCTAGAAGCTCCTAACCTCAAAAATGTGATTGTTCGTTTTTTCTCGATTCTGGGCGCAATTTTCAACCAAATGTTTTGAAAAAAATCACAGAGTTGCATGTGTCTGTTACAAATATGCTCAATTTTCTTTTTGAATTTTTTATTCCCAATGGCGCTCAAAAAAAAATTATTGAATATTTCATTCTTGCTGCTTAATTTAATTTTAGGTGGTGGAACACCGTGAAAAATCCAAAAAACCGTTTTTTTAGTCAGTTTTTTTGCATTTATCTGGCTTGGATTACATTTGATCGAAAAGTTACTATTTTTTTTCGGATTAAGCGGAAAAAAATACATCAAAAACATGTGTAATAATAATAAAAAAATTCTGACTAATAAAATCTCTAAGTGTGAAAATAAGTGTTCAGGAACCTCATCTCTGTATATAAATTATTATTGTGTTATGTTCATGTAAACATTCATTTTTATACATATTACTTTTATTATATATAAAGAAATATTCATCAAATGAAGAAATGTGAATGAAATCTTGAGTGTGATGAAAATAGAAATTAGTAACTGAATCAGAAATCTTCAATCGATATTTTTAACAAGTTGAGTACATTGAAAATGAACTGAAATTTTTTAATCGTGTCTCGTGTGAAAATATATTAATTTATCATGTTATATCACAGCCTTAAAAAATCAGCTCCAAGAAATTTTTTTAGAGGTCGCTCAAGATTTTTAAAAATTTCCAAAATCAAAAATTGAATTTTTTTTTCCTCGTCACGTTATTATTTTGTAGATTGAAAAAAAATGTCGATCCTGAAAATTTGAAATCAATATTTTAATTTCTAAAGGTCACTCATAATTTTTTTACTTTTCAAAGTAGTGTACCTAAAATATTTTCCTTTAGAAATTAAAATATTGATTTCAAATTTTCAGAATCGACATTTTTTTCAACCTACAAAATAATAACATGACGAGGAAAAAAATAAAAAACAAAAAATTCAATTTTTGACGATTTTGGAAATTTTTAAAAATCTTGAGCGACCTCTAAAAATTTTTTTTTGAGCTGATTTTTTAAGGGGGCGTTTATAACATGATAAATTAATATATTTTTACACGAGACACAAATAAAAATTTTCAGTTCATTTTCAGTGTACTCAACTGTAAAAATATCGATTGAAGATTTCTGATTCAGTTACTAAAATCTGTTTTCATCACACTGAAGATTTCATTCGCATTTATTCAAACAATTTGATGAATGTTTCTTCATATATAATAAAAAAGTAATATGTATAAAAATGAATGTTTTGAATCAAAGTTTACAGTTTTTTTACATAACACAATATTTATATACAGTTCCTGAACACTTATTTTCACACTTAGAGATTTTATTAGTCAGAATTTTTTTTATAATTATTACACATGTTTTTGACGTATTTTTTTCCGCTGAATCCGAAAAAAATAGTAACTTTTCGATAGAAATGTAATCCAAGCCAGATAAATGCAAAAAAACTGCCTAAAAAAACGTTTTTTTTGGATTTTTCACGGTGTTCCACCACCTAAAATTAAATTTAAGCAGCACCACGTGAAAGAGCGTCAAAAAATACAAAAAAAGCATGGCCTTAAAAGTTGGCCAATGTAAAGCGTCCTAATGTAAATATTGATTGAAATATTCAATAATTTTTTTTTGAGCGCCATTGGAAATAAAAAAATTCAAAAAAAATTGAGCATATTTGTAACAGAAACATGCAACTCTGTGATTTTTTTTTTCAAAACATTTGGTTGAAAATTGCGCCCAGAATCGAGAAAAAAACGAACAATCACATTTTTGAGGTTAGGAGCTTCTAGAGACGACCTAGAGGTCTGAAAATCTAGCTGAAGGAGTCTCTCTATTTATACTTCCTACCTGCCAGACTAGAACCTCGATTGGTTCAAGGGCCGATTTGACCCCTTACCCGGCTATAGCCTTTAGTACCATTTTTTTTTTCAACTTGGACTTCACCTAGATATTTTATATCTCGTATGTTTACAGACCTATAGGCAATTTAATTATGAAACATTTTACGATGGAACAACGCGTTAGAATTGTGCAAAAATTGTTCCCGTTCCTGTGTGAGAACAATTCGTTAAATATGTATAATTTTTGGCGTAATCATGTGTCAAGTGACAACGCAATTCGCAGACTTATTCAAAAATTTGAGTTCTCCGGGTTGGTTGTCGATTTAAAGGCACCAGGATATACTGTTCGATCCAATGAATATACCATTAGAGTACGTGAACATGTGCCGAAAATCTCAGAACCTCATTTCATCAATCTCAAAAATATACTAAAAACTTGTATAGAATTTTGACCAAAGACCTGTCCTTTCACGCGCAAAAAATTTAAGTAACACAAAAGTAAAAACTCCCAGAACACGGGTGTTGTAGTGCATTAGCAAGTTTAATTTTATAAGTTAGAAATCATGCATTTTGAAATAAAATTATATTTTCGTCCTCGGATGTTATGTCGACAAGCAAAATTGTAGGCTCCCTCAAGATTGAGTACCATTTTTTCGAAATCAAACAAAGACCACATGAGAATTTTGTACAAATTTTGTACATTTTTGTACAACCAAGGATGATTTTTGTACACCCTGTTTAACCGGCCAAAATCGAAATTAAAATTGGTACTCAAACTTGACGTCTGTGTACAATTTTTCCAAAATGAAATTTTAATTATACCATTAAAAATATCGAATTTTGTACATTTTTGTACACCCAAAAATTATTTTTGTACACCCTTCAAAAATGATAAAATCAAGTGTCAAAAGTGGTACACAATCCTGACAATTTTTGAAAACTGAAAAATTCTTATGTTTATATGTCATCATATAGAGTGATTTTTGTACATTTTTGTACAACCAAGAATTATTTTTGTACACCCTATTTAACGGGCCTAAATCGAAATACGAAAATGGTACTCAAACTTGAGGTTTGTTTACATTTTTTTCAAAATGAAATTTTAATTACACCATTAAAAAGATCGAATTTTGTACATTTTTGTACACCCAAAAAATTATTTTTGTACACCCTTAAAAAATGATAAAATCAAGTGTCAAAAGTGGTACACAATCCTGACAATTTTTGAAAAATTTGAAAAATTCATACGTTATACGTAATAATATACAGGAGATCGGACACGATATAGCTTACTGCCTTCGCCCTGACTCCAAATGGGAGGTATATGACGACTTAAAGGATACGAGGCTCTGGTGCTCAGGAAGCGAGACTGTGGTGCTAGTGTACACGGTGTGAAAACAATTGGCGTAAATTCGAACGATAATATACATAATTATTGAACTAGTTTGTTACTTGACTTTTTCCTTTGTGATCACTTTTATTTCTAACTATTCTTTACCATAAAATATGATTGTACATATAATTATTATTCCTAAGATTGGAATTTCTTATTAGATGTACCATTTATTATTTGTAAATTTAAAAATAAAAAAATAATATTTTAATAAGAACAAACATGATAAGACTTTGTTCCACACAGGTAAAGTTTTTTTATTACATTTTTATTATATTTTGGTTCATTCTTTACTGATTTTTATAGTAGTAATATATTATTATATACATATATTGCTTTGTACTATGGCTGTATGTGATGACGTATAAACATATGGATTTTCCAAAGTTTTCAAAAATTGTCAAAATTGAGTCTGAGATTTGAATGTTTTCATTTTTAGAGGGTGTACACAGTCCTGAAGTTTCAGTACCATTTTTGTATTTCGTTCGATTTTGGCCGGTTAAATAGGGTGTACAAAAGTAATTCTTGGTTGTACAAAAAAATACTCTATATGATGAGGTATAAACACATGCATTTTTCAAAGTGGTCAAAAATTGTGAGGATTGTGTACCACTTTTGACACTTGATTTTTTCATTTTTGAGGGCGTACAAAAATAATTTTTGCGTGTACAAAAATGTACAAAATTCGATCTTTTTAATTGTATAATTAAAATTTCATTTTGGAAAAAGTGTACCCAGATCTCAAGTTTAAGTTCAAGTCAAGAGTACCATTTTTAATTTCGATTTTAGCCGGTTAAACAGGGTGTACAAAAATCATTCTTGGTTGTACAAAAATGTACAAAATTTGTACAAAATTCTCATGTGGTCTTTGTTTGATTTCGAAAAAATGGTACTCAATCTTGAGGGAGCCAAAATTGTAGGATTTGAAGAGGTGAGAATCCTGGAGTGGTTCAAGAAAATCCTTTAAATTCTATTTGATTAACTGTGTGATTGTGGGCTGGAAGGGTTATAGAGTCGAAACGAAAATGATTAGGTATGGTGAAACGGTAAATATTAATGGCGAACGCTACCGCTATATTTTGATAAGCTTTTTATAGCCCCAATTGGGTAATTTTCATCTTAACAATATTTTCTCTCAACAAGGTGGCGCTAAGTGTCCTGCGTCGAGGGGAAACTTTCGATTAGTTACGGATACGTTTTCGTGGCCGCATTTGTCGAAATTATGATACATATTTAGTGGCCTGCAACATCATGCGATTCAACCTCCTTGACTTTTTCTTGTGGGGCTTTTTTAAGGACAAAGTACATACGAGTATATTCTAACAATCCGCAGACCGTTAATGACCTGAAGCAAAACGTTCGTCAAGTTATTGGTGAAATTGAACCGCGATTGTGCCAAAATATTACTGACAATTTCACGCAAAGAATGTGTAGAAATACCCGAGGATTTTTTTTAAAACATAACTGTCAAGTCTTTACTTTGTGATAAAACAAACAAGCATAACACAAAAGTAAAAACTCCCAGAACACGGGTGTTGTCGTGCATTAGCTAGTTTAATTTTAGAAGTTAGAAATCATGCATTTTGAAATAAAATTATATTTTCCTCCTCGGATATTATGTCGACAAGCAAAATTGTAGGATTTGAAGAGGTGAGACTCCTCGAGTGGTTCAAGAAAATCCTTTAAATTCTATCTGAGTGATTGTGGGCTGGAAGGGTTATAGAGTCGAAAATTATATTTTCCTCCTCGGATGTTATGTCGACAAGCAAAATTGTAGGATTTGAAGAGGTGAGACTCCTCGAGTGGTTCAAGAAAATCCTTTAAATTCTATCTGAGTGATTGTGGGCTGGAAGGGTTATAGAGTCGAAAATTATATTTTCCTCCTAGGATGTTATGTCGACAAGCAAAATTGTAGGATTTGAAGAGGTGAGACTCCTCGAGTGGTTCAAGAAAATCCTTTAAATTCTATCTGAGTGATTGTGGGCTGGAAGGGTTATAGAGTCGAAAATTATATTTTCCTCCTCGGATGTTATGTCGACAAGCAAAATTGTAGGATTTGAAGAGGTGAGACTCCTCGAGTGGTTCAAGAAAATCCTTTAAATTCTATCTGAGTAACTGTGTGATTGTGGGCTGGAAGTGTTATTGAGTCATCACGAAAATGATTAGGTATGGTGAAACGGTAAATATTAATGACGAACGCTACCGCTATATTTTGATAAGATTTTTATGGCCCCAATTGGGTAATTTTCATCTTAAAATAATATTTTCTCTCAACAAGGTGGCGCTAAGTGTCCTGCGTCGAGGGAAACTTTGGATTAGTTACGGATACGTTTTCGTGGCCGCATTTGTCGAAATGATGATACATATTCAGTGGCCTGCAACATCATGCGATTCAACCTCCTTGACTTTTTTCTTGTGGGGCTTTTTTAAGGACAAAGTACATACGAGTACATTCTAACAATCCGCAGACCGTTAACCTTCCGTGACTAACATATTTTTATGAGACACTCAGACTAACACTGGTCTCAGAGACCGACTGAAGAAAAGCATTGTTATGATAAAAAAAAACATACAATTTACTGTTTTGCGACCTAGTATATGATAATAAAACAAGGTTAATTTATATTATTTCTTTATTGGCTATCTAATAAAAATTAAAAATATATGTAGCAACTTTACTTAACGTATGGTCTATAAGAGTTAAAACTAAAAAAATGTAACAAATAACAAAAAAAATATTCTATTTATTTGAAAAATAAACAGAAGCATCTTACGGCATTAGCGACCATGAAAAATAACATTGTTTGCTATAAAGTTGGTCATGTGCTCGAAATTCTTATATCAAATTTAATGCACTATTTCCATACATTCCTTGCATATAGGTGATATGTGCTCCAAGCACATCTACTTACTTTCGTCGGTCTCAACTTCGTCAAAAAGACGTTGAAGTCGTCTTTGCTCTTCTTCGTAGCTTCATGAGATTTTCTAATAAAAAAAAGCTGTAAATTGAATACATTACTTAAAAAGGTCATAGTTCAACTTACCGATTTTATTGGACCAAATTAGTTACCACCAACGAACATCGGTCTCTCACACCGATCGCGTAAATAACTCTAAAACGGGTGTACACTTGAACACTTCCAACTTACTACTGAATCTGAATATGGGATCCTTCAACAGGCAGCTATTGAGAAGGGCGAAACTATCCTAAGACAAATTCTGAATTATTCGTGAAATGTCTGCATCGTCGGTCTCACAGACCGTGTGTTAGCTGCGGAAGGTTAATGACCTGAAGCAAAACGTTCGTCAAGTTATTGGTGAAATTGAACCGCGATTGCGCCAAAATATTACTGACAATTTTACGCAAAGAATGTGTAGAAATACCCGAGGATTATTTTTAAAACATAACTATCCAAGTCTTTACTTTGTGATAAAACAAACAAACATAGTAGATATAAAAAACCACCTAATATACTGACAATTAAACAGTAAAAAAAACTGGACGTTTTCCACGAACTACTATGCTTTTCTCGATGCGCGTTTCGCCAACTAAATCTGAAAGACCAATTGTCTCAGCGATAGCAATTGTCTCCCCAACTTATAATTTGTCAAAATGGTTAACGAACGAGTTCGAAAAAAATTTGCCTATTGCACAAACAAGTTATTCAGTTAAAACTTCTAGCGAGTTCATTAACAATATCAAAAATATCCAGTTGCAAGAAGATGTAATTTTGGTCTCGTTTGATGATGTATGCTCATTGTTTCCAAGTGTCCCAATCCCACAAACTTTGGACTACCTCAGGGAATTACTCGAATTAAATGGTTTAGATGATAAAATTATTAAGGAATACATTCGGCTTACTAGTATTTGTATGAATCAAAATTGTTTTCAGTATAATGGTGAATACTTACAACAACATGAGGGAACGGCAATGTGTAACTCCTTGTCACCTTTCGTCGCAAATCTTTTTATGAGTAAATTTGAGACAGAAGCAAAAGATAAATTCGAGTATTTCCCTAGAGTGTGGTTCAGGTATGTGGACGATATCTTCGCGGTATTTGATACAAAAGCAATTAGCTTAGATAATTGTGTTGCTAAATTAAATAACCGTTTCCCTACCATAAAAATGACATATGAAATGGAACACAATGAACAGCTACCATTTTTAGATGTATTAGTTATTAGAAATAGTGAAAATAAGTTAGAGTTTGATTTATATAGGAAAGAAACCGCGACTATTAGATATATTCACAATGAATCATACACCCTTTTCAACATAAAATTGCAAGTTTCATTTCTAATCCACCATTTGTTAAATTTCCCTCGCAGTAAAGAGAGGTTTGAACATGAAAAAAAAAAATATATATATATAGCTAAGAATAACGGTTACTCAGTCTATTTAATAGTTAATAAGGAAGCATATATTTAAGAGAACCCTGTATAATTCCACGACTTTTCGTAGAGATACTGACAATTCGAAATTTGTTTCGTTACCATATGAACCTAAATTCACCCGCGGACTAGATACAATTTTTAAAAATACTAATATCAATTTGGTTTATAATTCTAAAAATAAGCTACAGACGCTTTCGGGTAACCCCAAAGACAAAATCGATAATAACGAAAAATCAGGAATATACGTAATAAGTTGTAAAGACTGTGATCAAAAGTATATTGGGCAAATAAAAAGATCTATTTTGACTAGATTTAAAGAACACATGGCTCATTTGACATATGACAGAACAGAAAAATCTTGTGTTGCCCAACATGCTTTTTAGGCTTTTTAGACATTTAGAGGATAGACATAAATAATTTAAAATTAATTAGAAATGTAACAAACAGTAGAGAGTTGGATGCTTGTGAAAGCTTAGAAATCAAAGTGTAACAGTAGTATGAATAAGGACAATGGTCCGATACCCACCAGTCCACTGTTTGCTCTGATAAACAAAAACGTTACAACAAATTAAGTGTAAATAGTGCGTAAGTTAGAATTTAGTTTTAAACTTCTCGTGATGATGCCAACTTAGTTGGCAAAACGCGCGTCGAGAAAAGTATAAAAAGGTGCGAAGCCTGAATTACACCGCTCAAAGTAATGTTCCGTTGCCGTGCCTTAATGTGTCATTTTGTTTTTATAATAGTCATAATTGTTTTTATATTATAGACTGTGTAATTCGGTTCCCTTCGAGTCTCTTTTTGAGGCGCCCTTTGTGGTGTTTCTGTGGATTTTTTTATATCTACTATAGGTTTAAGATCCACGGTACCTATTTGAACACTTTTTAGAAATACGGGGAGCTTTATGTTCACTATTTTAATCACTATTATAACCTCCAGCTCACTTCGATGTTCATCGAATGTAAAATATATACATACATAGGTATGTATACATTAGGGTGGACCTTAATATTTTTTTTTTCGTTTTTTTTCAGCGGGCCGGGTGAAAATCAGTTCTGGGTACCTAAAAACTTGTGCGGAAACTAAAACTGCCGCGATCGGAACCTTTTCTCCCGTGCCGCAAAGCGCCGGAAATTTCTTATGGGATTTACATGTTAAAAATCACTGAAAACGTTCGATACGCTCAAAAACTATGAAAATCATCAAATCTGATAGTCGCAAGGATATATTTCCATGTATTTTTTTCCTCCTGAATCAGATGGAATCGTCAGATTTCGTTTATTCGTTGAGTGAAAAAAATTATGAGCGAACAATTGCGAAAAAACACCAAATTAAACTAAAAAAAATTGAAAAAAGACGAAATAATTTATTATGGTGATTGTACCTGACTCTGAGGTGTATTAAGCATATCATGATTCAAAAGTAGAGGTAAAAACCTACAATTTGACGTCCGGTTGAAATCTGTAGGTGCCTTTGAACCGGAGTTACGATCATTTCAAATTGTACGCAAAATTCAGGAGCGTATATGGCGGAAGGCGATTTTTCTGTTTTTTCAATCCTGATTCTCAAACAATAGATTCTCCTGCATCGACTTGCATAATTTGACGATAGTATGAAATGCTCCATATCATACGAATAATTCATCATCTTAATATAATATTACCTTTAACTTGAAGTCATTTTACATTGATTATAAGAGAGTTTCCGCCATATACGCTCCTGAATTTTGCGTACAATTTGAAATGATCGTAACTCCGGTTCAGAGGCACCTACAGACTTCAACCGGACGTCAAATTGTAGGTTTTTACCTCTACTTTTGAATCATGATATGCTTAATACTCCTCAGAGTCAGGTACAATCACCATAATAAATTATTTCGTCTTTTTGCAAAATTTTTTAGTTCAATTTGGCGTTTTTTTCGCAATTTTTCGCTCATATATTTTTTCACTCAACGAATTAACGAAATCTGACGATTCCATCTGATTCAGGAGGAAAAAATACATGGAAAAATATCCTTGCGACTATCAGATTTGATTATTTTCATAGTTTTTGAGCGTATCGAAGGTTTTCAGTGATTTTTAACATGTAAATCCCATAAGAAACTTCCGGCGCTTTGCGGCACGGGAAAAAAGGTTCTGATCGTGGCAGTTTTGGTTTCCGCACAAGTTTTTAGGTACCCAGAACTGATTTTACCCGGCCCGCTGAGAAAAAACGAAAAAAAAAAATTAAGGTTCACCCTAGTATACATACATAGGTAAAATATATACATCCAGGTTCATGAATTATTAAGTTTAAACATATCATCGAAGAACCCATGCGAACAACAGGTCTAATTCTGAGGAACGAGTATTTCATATCAATAAATTTTACCCTTTCAAAAAGTATTTTCCGTGCAAAAAGTACCCACTTGTTCTGTTTTAATAAAAGTACAAAACGAAATACGGAGTGTAGCCAGGAGGTGCACCAAGGCAATTATCGGTTGCAAATGATAACAGCGGGTGGTGAAGTTGACTGATGTCGATTTCTGCATACGTACATGAAGCGTATAAGGCGTAGGAGGCGTAATATAGGAGCTTACTGCGGATTCTAATGACACGCTGATCTTTATTTAAATCTTATCGGCATCTAGAGCAGCAGAACCATGTTTTTTGTCATTATATAGACTAACAAGAATATATTTTTCTCAAAATATACGTGTGAAACCTAACACGTTGTGTAATAAAGTAACTAATATTAAATATAGTAACAAAAGTTATAAATTCAAACTTTATAATCATATATGAATGTAAAATTAACTTGGTTCTCAATTAGCTTGACGACGTAGCTTTGTTGCAGTACTATCACGAACTGCAGGAGATTCATAAATGGTGGGCATAAAAAGAAACCAATAGATTGGTTTCTTTTTAAACTGAGTGTTATTTGTATATTGTCGACACTGACGCGCTTGACATTTGACATATATGTGGTGTCTAACCTCCGCTGTAAGAAATAGATCGTTCCACGCTTGAACAACGTTAGGTAATATTGAAAAAGTATTTCCAAAGTGAATGTGTTGCAGAAACAGTGAGAAAATTGAGAACAATTTTTGGTCGAAATGAAGCTCCGTCAGCGCCTGATGTAAGAAAGTTCTTAAGGAAAGTTCGTGAAGGCAGGTTTCGTTCAGGCATGCTTATGGATAACAGAAGTCATCCACGTGCTCGTCCAGTGTGCACAGCTGAAAGAATTGCTGCTGTTGCCCAAATTGTGCGTGAAAACCCAAGAACCTCAACTCGTCACAGAGCACAACTTAAAGTCAGTCGCACTTCTCTGAGGAGAATATTGCATAAAGACCTCGGATTATTTGCTTACAAGTTGCAACTTACTTAAGAGGTAAAGGAAAATGACCATCCACTTCGTTATCACTTCTCCGCGTGGGCTTTAAATGAGTTTGAAAATGACGCCGATTTCAATCGAAAAATCATTTTTTCGGACGAAGCTCATTTTCATCTTGGAGGGACATGTTAATAAACAGAACTAGGATTTGGGGTTCCGAAAATCCACATGTAGTCATAGAGAAGCCAATGCATCCTGCAAGAGTGACTGTTTGGTGTGGGTTTTGGAGTGGTGGCACCATTGGTCCGTACATCTTTAAACATGAACATGGTAACAGCGTTACAGTAAATGGAATGCGTTACAGAGACATGTTAACTGTTTTTTGTGGCCTCGATTATACGATTTGGACTTGGACGAGCTTTGGTTCCAGCAGGATGGAGCAACGTGTCACACAAGCCGTGAAACAATCGATCTTTTGTACACTAAATTCGGTAACCGTGTTATCAGCCGTTTTGGAGACATTAATTGGCCATCGTCCAGCTGCGATTTAAAACCGTTGGACTATTTTTTATGGGGACATGTTAAGGACCGTTGTTACTCCAACGATCCACAAACAATTGACGCACTGAAGGAAAACATCAATCGAGTTATTCGTGCATTACAGCCACAAATAATCGAAAATGTACTGAAAATTGGGTGAAAAGAATGAACTACTGCCAAGCCGGCCACGGCGGCCATTGAACTGAAATTGTTTTTCATAAATAATGGGAAGGCATACTTTCTTCCACAAATAACAATCATTTAAAAAATATTCAACGATGTAGTTTTAATAGCAATTTTCAAAAGAAACCATCTGATGGCCCACCCTAAAAGAACTTTGTAGCATCAGATCAGTTTCTACAGTTGTCTCCGAGAATCTTGTTCGCTGTGATGAAAATATATGTTTAAATTTTGAGAACGACGGTTCGACACTACTGATGCATAATTAAAATACTATTTGCACTCACTTAACGGATCTTTAGATGCATCATCACAAATTTGAATTAATCTGGTAATACCGGTGTCGTTCCTTACTACATTTTAGAACTTATTTTTAACTGGCTAATGTATTGCGTCAACTATAGCTTGTGGCAGCGAATTTACTTCGTCCTCTATTTGTGATGACCACGCTAACGACAACGCACTGTTTTGGAATTTTTGTAAGGCATCATACAAACCTTTATACCTAGCTCCTTTAATGGACACAACTTGAATTTTGTTTTGGCTGTCATTAATAGCTGCAGCTTTGGCAGAACTGAATTGTAAAATAATAGCTTTTATTTGCTCTGTTGAAAATGTATTTACCATCGTCTTACGAACACATTCAAGTATAGTCCAGTAGGCACAGACTTTTATGTATTCTTGAAACATATAGGGCTAGTTTTGATGGTTCCCTATGTATTTTTTTGCGTAGAACACAATGCGCGAAGTCCGTATTGGAAATGTATTTTTTCACATTTCCGCTTATATCTCCGTTCCTTGGCATATTTTAATAGTATATGCATATAAGAAGTTATAGCCTATTGAATTTCCAAAATTTTTAGCCCAACCCGAAGTCTCCATATGCTATTGTTAACTTGCAAATGACTGCTGAAGTTGAAAAAGTGAATTTTTTACACTATTTTTTTACTTCGAAAGTAGGACTATTATGATCATGACATTTCTTGGAGGGACTGCTATTTGTAGTATGCAGTTACAAAAAAAAATCAGCTCGATACGTTAATTAACGTAGAAGAATCGAGTAATTAACGATTGCATTTTTTGCAAGCCTTAATTGACAATGACGCAGTTTCTTTGTTTATTGTACAATATTGACCGGCTTGGGCTAGACAAATCATAAATCTCTTAAAGTTTGCGGGACTTTTTGAGATTTTGAAAAATATTAATTTGGGCCAGTTTTATAACGTTTTCTACGCGACTACCTTTTTTGACGCGACGTATATATTGTTTTCGCGTTGCCGCTTCGAAATTCTCGGAATTGTGACTATAACATATTGACGCCCATTTTTTTAAAAATACGCGTCTTGAAGCGTACTTTCAAGATATTATAGTCACAATTCCGAGAATTTCGAAGCTAAAACAATATATACGTCGCGTCAAAAAAGGTGGTCGCGTAGAAAACGTTATAAAATTGGCCCAAATTAAAAATTTTCAAAATCTCAAAAAGCCTCGCAAACTTGAAGAGATTTATGATTTTTCTACCCCAACTCGGTCAATATCGTACAATAAACAAAGAAATGACGTCATTGTTAATTAAGGCTTGCTAAAAAATTCGATCGTTAATTACTCGAAAAGTGATTAACGGCTCGAGCTTAATTTTTTTTTGTAACTTCATACTACAAATAACAGTCCCTCCAAGAAATTACATGATCATAGTCGCCCTACTTTCGAAGTAAAAAAATAGTGAAAAAAAAAAGCACTTTTTCAACTTCAGCAGTCTACAACTCTTAAATGCATATGCTATATAAAATATGCGAAGAACGGAGATATAAGCGAGAATGTGAAAAAAAATACTTTTTTTTACGAATTGTTAATTTAATAAATTAGCGAGCGGTTTTATCTCTACGGCCCTCGCGCATTGTGTTCTACGCAAAAAAAAACATATGGAACCGTCAAAACTATCCCTATATGTTTCAAGAACACTTTTTGATGATTTTACCTCCCTGTCTACTGGACTAATGAACGATGAGACTTTCAGAGGTAATCTTTTGGAAGAGGTTGATATTAAAAAAATTGATAGACGAATTTTCTTCCTTAACATCAACAAATTGGAGATTAAAAACATCAAAGCAAAGTAGCGCTCATTATTTGAGTAGGTTTGTTAACATATTTGATGATAACCCTGCTTTTTATTTGTTTACTTGTTTTGATTTTCCTCCACGTACATAGTGGAGTAGAAGAAATCAATGAAAATTGGCGAATTCCCCATTGGGGGATGCATTTTTTAATATTAGATCTGAAAGTGCCAACAAGGTCATCAGTCATCACATCACATACCTACTTGAATATGCTTGTAGTTCGATAGTAAAATATTTTTAATAGGACCGGGGGGGGGGGGCGTTATTTTTAAATATTATATGTCACTTAATAATTACTTAATGTTATAATGCACAAGACAGTTTATTATAGACTTACACACAACCAATACTTCTCCATTACAGTTCTGCACTTCAAAGTAAATTCCGGATTAATCTTTATTCGTCCACTTACTCTATTTCCATTCTAAATTGAAAATAGGTAGAAAAAAGCAAGGTTGTCAGATATATTTCTAAAATTGCTAAGCTCACTATACAAGTATACTTCATACTTCAGTAAACTGTTAGTTCGTGACGTTCTTAGAAAGCTAGTTTGGAAATATTAAAAAAAAATACATAGATATAAATTTATTAGTTAGCATTAAAATAAAGCGTTTAAAATTGCTGGAAAAAATAATTATAAATTAAAACAACTTTATGTATGTTACTATCTTTAAGAAAATTTTGAAGAGCCGGCAACGCGATGCTCGAATGCACCAGCGAATGCCGACCATTATACTATAGGATTGCTTTATATGTAATACATGCCAAATACTTATTCGGTCCACTGTGCCATACAATTTTTACGACGTCGTTAAAATGATTTACGACTTTAGAAATTCTACGTGCTTAAGGCGCCAGTGACGTGTATTTAAGATAGGTTTATTAACACAGACAATTTTTTTCAGATTGTCTGGCTAAATGAGCATTATTTACAGCAAATTATATTACGAATATTAAGAGTTTTGTACGCAGGCTAATTTTAATCTCCTATATTGATTTGAATGAAAAAAATTATTTCACAATTTTCGAATTTATAAAAGATATATGCATGCCCATGGAATCATAAAGTTACACCGCTTTTTTTGTTCCCCAGGTGTATTTATCATTTTCAATTAAAATTAGAAGGACTATACATATTTAGAAAAATCCGTGGATGCAAATATATTTTTTTTTATTTTATTTTAATGGATTACATCTTGTATAAAAATATTTCAATAGTTATACCTAGCAATTAATTTACTCATGGTAGTTAATATTCACACACGTGAAAGAGCATTCTTTATAAGTGTTTCGCATCTCATGGCAATCTGTACCTGAATTTGGCACATTTGCTCTGATTCGCTGTAAAATTTGAAATAACCAATCAGGCAGCCCTAGGTGCAAAGTACATATACACAATGCCATAATGCTTCCCGTATGATGCGCACTTTATGAAGGACACTGTATACTGAAGCTGTATAGGTCAGCTGCTTGAACAAAATATAGACTAAAACAAAAAAAAATGTACTACGTTTATTTTTATTTATTAAGTACTGCTATTCTATACCTATTAAACACTTGATACTAAGAAGTAATTTATCAATTTAAAAATCAACCACCATTGTTTCATCCACAAAAAAAAAAACTAATTTAATCTAAGATCTTTGGATATTAAGAGCCTCTAATAGAATATAATTTTTTTGTGTAGTATACCGAAATTAGATATTAATTTCTAACTATGTAGGAGGGCGGACCATAATAGTCGACAGCTGTTGGTTAATAGTGACCCCATCGCCCATCGGCCACCAAAAAGGTTCTAATATGATCCCGTGCCGTTATTGCCTCGAATTTATGGATAACTAACGAGTGAGGTGCTATATTACGGTCATTACGTTCGCCGTCTAATATACAGCGCGCTTTTAAGGTCATTATTTACACCTTCTCGGACTGTTTCATTATTATTGTTAATTCTCGAAAAACACACGTTCGTAGGTGCTTAAAGTTTATGGCGTTTTTATGTTGTGTTCAAGTTTGTAATTAAGATCTCAGGTCGAATAATTCTACCAGTAACAAAAATTCGAAGCAGCTTTAGAACAGTTTAAAATTGTAACTATCAACGTAATATTTTCCCAGCGTGATGTACAGGGTGTCCCAGAATGATTTATACAAACGATGTCTCTACATTATTCAATATAATATTTTTACATAATTGGATACAATATATGACCACCTTATATGACAGTAATAACAACACTGATTAAGCCCTGAAGAAGGAGAAATAAATCTCTGAAACGTTGGCAAAAAATCAAATAGTTGTTGTTTATTCCCGGAGACCTAAAATCCAACAAACCAAAAGTTAATATAATTAGTATAGACAAGTTATAACTACATAATTAGTATACAGTGTCTTTGTATACAGTATCGGTAGATTTACCACACCACTAACTGTATATTATAAATAGGGTCCAGAAAGTGTACTGTAACGCAGGATCGGACTCGTAACTGTCATGTCATTGTCGGAAGGAGATACGAGAGACCAAAAAGACGGGAGTAAAACTGTGTTAATAATGTACATATTTATCGCTTGTGTCATTCAGAAACACCAACTGTCATCATTGCTTGAGCGTAAGAACCAGCAGTCTTTCTGCATTTCTTCTTTTTAAATGTGAGCGATTTGTAGAAGGAAAATGATCGTTCCACATCTACTGAAGGTGCAAATTAAAAATAGTTTACGTGGACAGAGGACGACACACCAAGCGCATTATTTTCACGAATTTCGCATAGTTGTTTGTATCACTAACATTTGTTTGTTGACACTAACATCAGTACATTATTATTCTTTACATCAACAGAGGACGATGCGCGTGTCACTGCTATTTTTATACTTTTAACCGTTGTTTGGAAAACCCGTTTACTAGCTATCAATTTCGGAGGCGAAATATCTGAAACACCTAGAATTCGTATCAGAACATTAACGACCTTATTACCACAAAAATCCACTGTTTGTTGTTTCGTCCACTTTCAAACACATGTTGTTTCGTCCACTGTCAGCCACAGAAATTTATTGCGTATTCTTTAATATTTCCCACGACACATTGATATGTCTTCTGTAAATATGTTTTACGCAACGTATCACTAGTAGGCAATAGGAAACCGGATACTATGCGGCGGTCGACCCGGTTATTAATTGTCATTATCGGAATAGCTCGCTGGCTTTCGGAGAAATTGTATTACGGCGTCCTGGGTTCCCATACGGGGCTTTGTTTGGGACGGCATTTTACGCACAGTCAGTTGCGTAGGTATATAGAGGCAAGAGATATGTGCTTAAAAAATACGGTTTCAATTTTAATTGCACAGCTTCACAAAACAAAACCGTTTGCAGGGGTCTGACTATGTATACCATATGTTTTATTTGTTAAACCGAATCCGAAGTCCAATTTACTCCATCAGATCCAGTTCTTTTCCTTAAAAGACATGCCTAAAACCATGAAATTCAAGCTAAACATTATATAATTTGATAAAAACCCAAACGAAATCCCATAATCATATATTTCATCAATTCCATAACCATATAATCTCAAAACTCCATAACCTTGGGCCCCACAACCTCAAAAACCCAATAACCTTATGATTCTAAAACCCCATAACTCAGTAAAAAAGAGATTTATACGCGCTTAAGCAGTGTAAATCGATATGTTTGAAACGGATTTGCCCTTCAAACCCAGTACCACTTAACCTCAAAACCGCGTGATCTTAAAACGTCATAACCTCAAAAAATCCCATAACCTTGTGATTGAAAACACTTATAAACCAGTAAAAAAAGAGACTTATACGCATTGAAGCAATGTAAATCAATATTGTAACGGATGTGTCCTTTAACCTCTCTTACCCTTTAACCTCTCTTAAAACCTTATAATCAAATAACCAAATTTTGAGGTTGAGTGGTAGCGAGGTTGAAGGGCATACCCGTTTCAAACATATTGATTTACACTTTACATATTGATTTATTGGTTTATAAGGTTTTTCAATCACAAGGTTATGGGATTTTTGAGGTTATGGGGTTTTAGGATCACGCGGTTTTGAGGTTAAGTGGTACTGGGATTGGAACGGCAAATCCGTTTCAAACATATCGATTTACACTGCTTAAGCGCGTATACGTCTCTTTTTTACTGAGTTATGGGGTTCTAGGATCATAAGGTTATTGGGTTTTTGAGGTTATGGGGCCTAAGGTTATGGAATTTTGAGATTATATGGTTATGGAAATGATGAAATATATGATTATCTTTTTGTTTGTTTGTTTGGTTTTTATCAAATTATATAATTATTAGGTTGAATTTCATGGTTTGAGGCCTGTTTTTTGAGGTTAGGAAAAGAACTGGATCTGATGGAGCAATTTGGAGCAATTTTGGAGCTGTGCTATCATAGAGTTGTATAATGCCGACTCTCCGTTACAGCCTACTTTTCCGGACCCTACTCATTACATAAGCTCTCAATAGAATATAATAGAATTTGACCTCAGTTTTGGTCATATATGTCAGGATTTTTTTACAGTTAAAATACTTTGGAAATTACTGATATTAAAGATACCAATCAGTCGTATATCCCAGAGCTTAACATACATTTTCTCTAGCTCAATAAGTCTCAAACAGCAAAATAAAAAATCCTACAACCATCTCGTATTAATCCCGTAATTCTTGGACACTGTAGAACTCCATAACATGCCGCTATAACATCATAACGATAGGAGAGAAGGAGGGGTACCTATGCAATCTAATTGGTAAATTCATAAGTTACAAAGCTTGGATTAAAAAACTTATGCTCATAAATCCTTGAACATAAGACCTCATTACCCAGTCCCATAACATTGTAGTCCCATTACCCCATAATCCCATAATGTATGTATTAGCTGGCCGGAAAGTCTTGCACCAAAGAAAAAGTTTTTCTTATTTTTTTTATAACTTTATTAATGACAATTATAATTATACAATATATTCGCCATGGATATCGATAACCTTCGCCCATCTGTTAGGTACATCACTGATGCCCTTTTCCCAGAATTCAGGGACCCGCGATGAGAAAAAGTTGTCGACCGCTGTTTTGAGGTCTCCATAAGTGTCGAACTTTTTCCCGCTCAAATGTTGCTTCAGCGGGCGGAACAAAGTCCGATGGCGCAAAGTCCGGTGAATATGGCGGATGGGCAACTGGATGCTAGCCAAGCTCTGCGATTTTTTGGCGTGTGTCTGAAGCGACATGCGGCCGTACATTGTCATTCAACAGACGGACGGTAGAACGTCTCGGTCGTTTTTCTCGAATTGCATCGGCCAGTTTCTAGAATTGTTCGATGTACACGGAAGCTAAAACGGTCTTGCCTATGGGCAGCAATTCGTAATAGATCGGCCCTTTCATATCTCACCAAATAGAGAGGTGAGATATTTGTGCTGATGTGGGCCTGTTTATCGTTATCGTAGAGGATCCAACTCTAGGTACCGGTCACCAGATTTTCGAGAAACTCCTTGCGGTGAGGTTAAAAAAGCAGTCACTCGCAGATATTTACACGCGTTTGTTTGTGAGCATTGGTAAGGCGATGAGGGTTCCATCTCAATTGAACTTTTCGATAGCCGAGATTGTGAAAAATAGGTCTCAATGGTGCTGTGGTTCCACCCGAGTGTCGCCGCCAAATCTGGCGTTGTTGTTTCTGGATTGGATTTGAGGGCGCTTAGCAATTCGTCGTTGTCGAGAGAACGCCGTCTTCCACTGTCCACATTATCTTGGAAGCACGTATTTCCCGCCGCAAAGCTATTCAACCAGCGGTTGACCGTCCAACGGGAAACAGACCCCTCGCCCAATGTGCTGTTGATATTTGCGGCGGCTTCGCTCGCGTTGTGCCCTTAGTGCCACTCGTAGTAGATGCTTGCTCGAGGATGCTCTTCATTCTCCATATTTTCCCAGCTGATAAAAGCAAGCCCGCGCACTTTTATGTACCCATTTAAGGCACGCTTCGAAAATATTCTACAAGATTCTCGAACTCTTCGAGAGAAGATTCCATGAGTTTCTGGAAAATTCAAAATTTTTCTAATTTTTTGGTGCAAGACTTTCCGGCCAACCTAAAAGCTTTAACATGAGTCCTGAAATACCAATCGCTGCAGTGCGAGAATTTTCCAAAAAAAAAAACGAGCATGATCGGAGTTCGATACTATATGAGAATTTATATACATATGTTTCCAGTTTTTCTTTCATGCAATTTTCGTTATTATTCTGTATTAGTTTCTTCTTTTAATTTACTAATACATTAGAATTAATAACCTAGATAATACATTAATTTAATTCTAAACGTACTATCTTAAAACTTATATGTGAATTAATAAAATTCAGTATGCATCTATTCTGCAATAATATCTTGTTTTCTTGTTTACAAGAAGCATTCATTGTTAAAACCGATGTTTACTGCAGGATATCGTTAATGTCAACCTATTGAGTGGCTTAGGCTATAAACAACATTAAATAAATAATTCCTCGGTGTGTGATTTATGTTAAGAATGAGTGGAAACGATAGCATTTACATATTTAAAATATCAAATATGTAATAAATTCTTTAACAAGTCCTTAACGAAGCACAATAATGTCTTAATATATTCTAAGGAATTTTGATTAACTTATCTCAACGGCGTATTGGCGTGTGACAAGGGACCACCTTGCTATAAAAAGCCAGTCATTAATTTAACCACGATTTCTGTCAAATAAAGCTTTCCTTTTTTAGCGAACTTTAATGGCTAGTCATCCTCGTTTAAAGTAACGTTTTAGTTAAAATAACCTCCGTGAAATTCTTAGTCTAATGGTTTACTTAATTTAATGTGAAATTTACGGAATTAAAAAAACTTAAGGGTTGCATCATCCCTTGGCCAAAAGGCTGATACGAAATTAATGACGGGTGATAGACTATCACAGAGTGGGGTCGTTCTTAGTCAATTCATGTTCGCAAAACTTATAGTGTTATTGCTGAATTAATGATTATTTAAAGTGTATGTAACTTGTTGATCTAAAACCGTCAGTTCAACTTTTAAATAAAAATGAAGTCTAACTGTACTTTGGTATTAAATGGAGAATTAACTGATCTCTGTTTGCTTAAAATGGAAAGTATCTAGGCACGTAAACCGTAAAATTATTTTAAACAGAACACCTGGTATTAAATGGAGAATTAAATGATATAGTAATTTTTGTGATTTCAAAAATGTAACACATTATGGGATATAAAGCATACATTTTAAATGATTAAAAACATAATATACCTGGGACATTCCCATTGGAAAAAGTGAATTAAATGATCTTGAAATTAAAAATTGCTCATAATTTTATAACTCTAATGTGAATCAATTTTTAACATTTTTTGTGATAAAAATAGAATGCTTTCATGTTTCTTGCTTCATCCATAGAACCCTTTATTTAAAAGTAAAAAGCAAAAAATTGTGAAAAAAGGTCCTATTAAAAAATATGAATTATTTTGATGCTTTATTACGCAGACCGACTTTTTTTTATTCATTTCACAGATTTAGTTGGTAAATGTGGACAATGATAAAAGACTCGAAATTTCGAACCATTTGCAGAAAATGAAACCCCGAAATGCGAATCTCCGTTCAAGTCATTGAGTGTGTCCTGTCTTCGTAGACACCCAGTGTACATGTGTATATTGAAATAATTTTAAAATTGTTTAAATTTTAAAAAAAATTTGCAAGAACAAAAGATCAGGAAAATTGGTAGTAAAAGTTAGTAAAGATGATTTTGTTAATGAGAGGAAAAATTAGTAGAAAAAGCCACATGTAATTTTTTAACAACAGAAATAGTGCAGTGTAGTTTTTTTGTACATAAATATCAATTATTATAAATGTTACGAATAGCACTTGTATTGTAACCCTCTTGGTAGGATTATGCTTTCTAGGTGATTTTAAAAGTTCATTGTTTTTGCTTTTTGTGAAATATAATTAACCGTACAAACATGCAAACTTCGGGCTGCTGCTACATGTAGAAATATTGGACTGCAGCTTTAATTAATATTTTAATTTTATATTTAAATTACCTTTCTAACAACAGTTAAGGGAGGCAGTTAATGTCTCGGCATTATTGTCACATTCTTTTTCAAAATAACGTATCAAAGATAGTACTAACTCTTGGCAGTAGCTAGTTAACTGTTTTGACATTTCGCAAACGGAAGTCTGGCAACTTCGATAATAGTGTGAAGCTCAAAAAAGAAACAAACCACTATTAAAGCCAATGTAAGGTTCAGAAAATTTCAAACTGTCAACAAGTGTCAAGTAATACAACACGACAATTTCGGATCTGCTGCCAACTGTATAACAATTAATATCAAGCGCGAAAATTAAAATTTAATAAAACATTCGATTCTAGTTTTTATTTCAATATAAATGAGTGGTGGTCGCACTGCATTTACTTAATAGCAACATCGGTGATGTGCATCGGTTTTTATTTTGTAGAAAGTGTTTTCTATTTGGCTGATAAACACTCTATATCACACATCCAGGTATAACTAATTTGACACATTTTACGTCTTCTGATGTGTATAATAATAATAATAATAATAATAATAATAATACTCACCCTATAATTACTCCGAAGAGTAACCCCTTAGGTCCTCTCAGGGACCTGTGCGGGAAGGAGTGGCTATTATTATTATTTGCCATGGCGCACTGGGAGCGCCTTAAGATTATTTCGGTAACGCATTTGCTTTACAGTTCTGAGGAAACCCAGAAAACTCAGAACATTACCAATGTATGTATGAACTTGTATTCGAGGTGTGTAAATTAAGTAATCAGACTGGCAACATAGCGCCCGATCGAGCAATACTGCGGAGAAGGGACTTGGAAGAGCGGTAGGTTAACATGTAATGCAATTTCAGTACAAGTTTGAACTTGTTAGAATCATTTGTTTGTTCTGTGTGACTGTTTTCGTAAACGGTTCTTTCTAGTGCGTTTTAAAAATGAGTGACATTAATTTTGAGCAACGGTGTGCTATCAGGTTTTGCCTCAGACTTGGACACTTTTTCAAAACTTCGACACGCCTATGGAGACAGTGTTAAATTTGAATTAATTTTTAAGAGTTAAATTTGAATCACACTGTTCATTAGACTTTGACTAACGAATTGGGATGAGAAAAATCTGCGCAAAAATGGTTCCAAAAAACCTTTCGCCGGAGCAAAAGAACATTAGGAGAGAAAGGTGTTTTGACTTTTTGGAATCGATTGAAAATGATCCCCATTTTATGGAACGTGTCATTACTGGTGATGAGACTTGAAAGGGGTCGTACACGATCAGTAATAATAATGTCAGTATCTCATCAATATTCAAGTCACTTATTTTAAACCTTACATGAACAGTATTATTGTCAATATTTTACCTCAGTACTAATGTAACAGGCAACTCAGTCTACAGTGCTTTATACATATACATATAGGTATATCTAAAAAAGGACGCGAGAAAGAAAGCCTGCTTAGCTATAATTTTAGCAATGACAATGAAACGTCGTGTTAAGCGTCGTGTGGAATTTTGAAATTGGACTTTAATTGAATATTTGCATTGACGGGTTCCTCACAGTTATGTAAAAACCTTAAAGCATAAACACCCATGGCTTTGGCTGATACACGTCCTCAGTGCCACCTCCCGACCTTTTTAGACGAAATTAATTTTTTTAAATTCTTTTCTATAGTTCGACCTGAGTGTATTAATTTTTTTGCGGACATCTGCACGTGTTGCTTCGGGTTTTAATTTACGGTAAATAAATAATAATTCATTAAGTGCCACATTTCTTTTAGTTTTATTTATATAATGAGGGCTTTGATTATTCCATAATTCTGGAAGTGTTTCATAAGTTAGGAAGATTTAGATTTAGTTAGAACTCATTTTTTGTACCTTCGTCCCCTGTAATTTCGATTTCATTTATAGTTTCCTCCTCATCTTCACCGTTTAGTAAGTTTCCACCGTCGGCGTCGCCCATTTTCACTAGAAACCTGTACAGACGCATGCAAATGCTAAACATGTACTGACGTGCTACACGATATGCTACACGATCAGTAATATTGACAGTATCCCCTCTCTTCGTTAATACTGATGCGTGAATATCAAAATATCCGGATCTGCATCAATCCAACAATTATTCCATCCGTAATTTGCATTATACGTTCAGTAAAACAGTCATTATTTTTAAATATTGACAGTATTATTGATCGTGTACGGTCCCTTTTCGGTGTTTGAGTATGACCCGGAAACCAAGCGCAAAGCATGAAACGGCACACTTCAAGCTCTCTAAGACTTAAAAAAGCAAGAATGAGCAAGTCGAAGATCAAATGCATGCTGATTTGCTTTTTTTGATAGCTAGGGAATTGTCCACAAAGTGCCTCCAGGCCAAACAGTAAATCAGCACTTTTACAGAGAGGTTTTTGAAAAACTTCAAAAAGGGTCATGCGTATGAGCCAAAAATCAAGAACAACTGGATGTTGCATCACGGCAATGCGCCTTGTCACACAGCCATTTCATTAAACGAGTTTTTAGCCAGTGAAAACATTCCTGAGGCTCATCAGTCTCCTTATTCGCCTGACTTGAGACCTTGTGACCTTTTTCTCTTCCCGAGATTGAAAAAATCACCTCAAGGGACGTCATTTTGGGACCATAGGAACCATTCAAACGGCTGTAACCGAGCAGCTGAAGGCCATTCCAATATATGAGTTCCTGCACTGCCATGAGGAATGGAAAACCGTCTCCAGTGCTGTGTGGATTCACAAGGAAGTTATTTTGAAGGAGACAATATTGAATTGTAATTCAATTCGAATATAAAAAAATTCAAAAAATCAGTCTCATTACTTAATTTACACACCTCGTATGACTGTATGTATTCTATTCTATGTAAGGTGAATTCCCAGGCGCCACATTTCCTCATTTAAATATCTGCCTCGAGGGACGCGGGCCTCCGATGATGTATCAACATATTTTAATATTTAAGAGAACGTAATGAGATGTAATTTAATGTTTTGCTTTAAAGTGAGCCTGAAATTACCGTCGTAATTATGATTAATGTTCACACATCTTCTGTGATAATCTCTAATTTGCGGGTTGATTAAATTAAAATGATTCCATCGACAGGCGGTAGGTGTTTTGATCGGTTCGCGTTAACCCGTTAAGCATAAGGCATGTGTGTAAACCACCGAGAACACTGATTTATTTGTTTCCCATATATACGCAACGAAAATGGTATAAACAAGAAAGTTCACCACACCTGTTGGTAATAAGTTTGCACAGATGTGCCGCAAAGCTTTATAATGTAATAATGCAATATGGCAGCGATAATTGCGATTTGCTTTCTCGTCTATCTGGCGGATAGAAATATCTGCGTGATCATTTTTGAAAGTTGGAAACATTTCTTCTCTTGTTTCAACACATTCACTTTTTTCCATAGGTTAGGACACCTAATTGACAAAAAAAAATCAAGTAGGTACTGTTGAACAAGAATTGTATCGATTATTTCAGAAACCTGTCAAACGCCAACTTTGTCGTTTTTCTAGAAAACTAAAAAAAAAACGCCCAGAAAATATTTTATATTATCGATTTAAACTATTATTTTTTGTTAAAGTACATAATAATAATTAGAGCCATTGGTTAATAATATATTCCAGGGCCGGTCTTAACGTGACTAGAATACTATTATATGTACCACATAAATAAAGTACGTCATCAACTCCTATATATATATACACGGTGGTGACTTTAACTGGAATATATTCGCTAGCGGGGTGGTGAATGATTTTTCAAAAAATTCCCGAGACACGTCAACTTTTAAATGTATTTACTTATATTTTGCAAGTAATGTGAAAAATATAGCCCTTCAGGGGTGGCTGAAACCACCCTCGACATGATTTTTTTCAAATGCAACCCTATGGCATGTGACCCCTCATTGTAAAGTTGGTGGAAAGAGGAATCGAACACACTGATCAAATTTTAATTTTTAGTATGTTTGTAGGGTTGCATACAATTAAAACGTAATTTTATAGTTTAATTTATTTTTAACGCAACAATTTCGTACTCAAAATGTGTGTTGTTTAGTTTTGAAATATAAACCTTACTTTTCATATGTCCCCACAAAAAATTCCAAGCAATTTTTTGCCACAACTGATATTTGGTATTTTTTGCTAGTGTTTTTACATGGCCGCAAAAGAGTAATTTAGTTTGTATGCTGTATTCAGAGTTTGAAACGAAGTGTTATTTCAAATTGGTGAAAATGTCTAATTTAACTGAATCACTAAAAATCGAAATTTTGATGATGATTGGATATGGTGATAGGGCGCGAACTCAATGCGAAGTTGTTCGCTTGTTTCGAGAAACGCATCCTGACTTGCCACCACTAAATCAAGGTACCATTAGTAAAATTGAGGCACAATATCGAGAGATGGGTCATGTCAGGAAAGTACCGAGTAAGAGGCAGGCTGTTGTTGATGACGACACGAAGTTGAATTTGTTGCTTGCTCTAGAAGAAAATCCAATCACTCCAGCCCGTCAACTGGCCCGTGATAGTAATCTTAATCACAAAACAGTTTTAAAAATACTTAAATATGAGAAAAAACGCCCATATGAAATGCAAGCTGTTCAAGAGCTACTTGAAGATGATCCAGATCGACGGTTGGAATTTTGCGATTTATTGATGACTTGTATTGATCAAACCCAGTTATCTTTAGAGTGGATAGTTTTCTCTGACGAGGCTACTTTTACACTAAATGGGCACGTAAATCGCCAAAATTGTCGTTACTGGGCTGAAGAGAACCCCCATTGGATGAGGGAACTTCATACTCAGCGACCACAGAAAACTAATGTGTGGGCCGGAATAATACAAGATAGAATTGTAGGACCATTTTTCTTTGATGACACCACACTATACTGCCATTGTTCGTCAGTATCTGGACAGAATTTTTCCCGGTATGTGGATTGGGAGGAGAGGTAATATTGAGTGGCCAGCAAGATCTCCAGATCTTACACCACTGGATTTCTTTTTGTGGGGACATCTTAAAAGTAGGGTTTACATTCAGAAACCCAACAACATAGCAGATCTGCAGGAAAGGATAAGAGAGGAAATCGGAAAAATAACACCGCAAATGTTGCATAATGTAAGGGACGAAACCTACCACAGACTGGGATGCTGCCAACAAGTGAATGGTGCACATTTTGAACAATTGTTACGTTGAAAACAAATTTAATTTTTAAATTGTTTTAATTGTATGCAACCCTACAAACATACTAAAAATTAAAATTTGATCAGTGCGTTGGATTCCTCTTTCCACCAGCTTTACAATGAGGGGTCGCAAGCCATAGGATTGCATTTGAAAAAAATCATGCCGAGGGTGGTTTCAGCCACCCCCTGCAGGGCTATATTTTTCATATTACTTGCAAAATGTAGGTAAATACTATGTAGGTAAAAATTTTCTGAAAAATCATTCACCACCCCGCTAACGAATATATTCCAGTTAAAGTCTCCACCGTGTATATGCTAGAGACAGATTCAAATGTTGCTTTGTGCAACTTTACAATATCACCAGATAATTTCCCTAGAATGTCCCTCTGGGATTGGGAGTATGTGGCGATCTTCGTGTGACGTAATTAAAGTCATATATGCATATCTGGCAAAATAGCATGTATTATGTATATCTGGCATAATAGCATGTATTATGTATATAGGAGCCAAAATCAGTTCAGAGTTGCACAAATTAACGTTTGGTTTTGTCCTTGATATGTATCTACATAGTACAATTGTAGTTCAATCAAATAACGCTATTATATTCCGGAATACAACTCCGTGTTGGATGAGGCAAAAGTTTCAGCTAGCTTCACGGATGCCAACTAATTTAATTCATGTTACACGTTTGGCACATAGGTTCTACAGAATTGCCCAAACTTTTAGGAAATATTATCCTAATGTTGACACCCTTATAGCGAATGTGAAAGTGGTTATGAGAACACCATCCAGATGGAAAACACGTTATAGCGTCGGTTGCCGTGTGTATGTAAGTTCTGTGGTTCATTTGTAATTATGGTTCGTTTGCCGATTAGTTGGGCTACAACAATCACTAACACATCTATAAGGTAAGACCTGTTTAACATTTCGGAACGCACTAATAGTGGTATCCTGGACCCGCACCCGGTAAACTACGCATCTATTATTAACCACGGAAATATAATAATAATAGTACTTTGTGTACCTGTCTAGTAGGAAAGATAACATAATGCTCGTCCGAAGATGCAAATTTGTTCTGCGCCTCATTCAGCAAGCATCAGAGGCCGACAATATGATTTTCCTTCGAGGTGCACATACTATTTTTCTGCGATTTAAAAGTAGTTAATAAAAAATATAACTAAGAAATTCAACTACGAAATATGTTTTCTATGAAACTATTTTAGAAACATACACATTCCATAATTAAAAACTGTATTGGAATGAATGCCATTTCATCACTTTTTATATCCAGAATATATTCCTTACACAACTCGTAAGGAATATATTCCGTACGAGTTATATACGAGATATATTTCGCTTGTGTGGAGTATGGCCCATTCCATCTCTCAAAAGTTTTCGGAAAAAAATCCAATAAAATTAATTTATAGTAAACATGATCCGATGAAGTTGCCGTTCGAAACAAAATTTAGTAAATTGTCCGAAGTTTAATATGGCATATTTTTGTAAATAAAGGTGAATACAGTGTCGTACAAGCTTGATACTCATAGAGGTATTTATCAGTTGGTGGGACGAGTACCTAAACGCGATATTGTTAGGATCTACAGAGAGCAAGATTTTTGGTTTCGATATAATCTATCAGACAATAAAAGATTTCCAGGAGGGTATCCCTTGTTTCATTTTACCTAAAAGCGGACGAACCAAAGTTTTAAGAAGAAGCCATCAATGCAGACATTTACATACGTAAATACCTCAAAAACTTCGGAATCACACATCATTCCAACGACCAAATCATGTTCTGGCCTGATTTAATCTCCTGTCATTACGCCAGAAGAACAAGAGACTGGTTAGCCAAAAACGGTATCAATTTTGTTCCGAAGATGGATAACCCTCCAAAAGTTCCTGAGGAATTTTGGTCTCATTTCAGCAGAAAGGTATATGATGGGGATTGGGAAGCCCAAAATGAGGAGCAGAAAAGACGCAGAATCTTTCAGAAAATTCGAGAAGTCGACGTTGCTACCATCCAAAGACTGATGGGCCATGTAAGAACCAATCACATGCTATAGAGGAGCATGGGTCTTTATCCGCCATATAAATGTTATGTTCAATTGAATTAAGACTGTATAAGAATAATATTGTTGTTAAAATGTAAAAAAATAAAACATAAAAAAATGACTTTAAACAATGACCGCCTGTCAGATTATCAGTTTTAATCATCCCCTAATAATGCCAACATGGTCGGCGGAACACACGCGTTGAGTGCAAAAACTGTTTCATTATTGAGTGGAAAAGTGTTCTAGTGAGAATTTGTTTCTACTTCTACTCATTTTCTAATACAATTATAACACATACATAGGTATTATGAATTGATATTGTTCAAAATATTTGAAATAATAATGATATTATATTAATGATACTACCACTGACTGCGTTTTTACATTTCTTCATAATATTAATCGTTATACTTCTCTCACTTCAAACTCACTTACTACACCAATTGATATTGTACGGGGGGTTTTAGTGCAGTTTTTCATTTATATATAGTACTTTCTGTAAAATACCTTTGGAAGAATTTACAGGGAAGTTACTATTAATTACGTGTGCCAACAGTTCTTGTAATGACTTTCAGGTGATATTTATTTCGCGGGAGTTAATGAGATAAATAATAATTCTTAACAGCAAAAATGGAAAGAGAACTGTAAATCGACCTGTTAATCCTGATCATAAATATAAATAATATGCACTGAAAACGTCAATTATAATCGGTGATAAATCTCTAGTAAACCACATAACCAGTCAACAATAAAATATGAAGTGGAGGACTTGCACTTATACACGCTATCAATTTATTTTAAAAATATATTTTATTGCAGCGCTGCAAGAAAAGTTTGCATTTCTCCAGGAGTCAAACTGTTAGAGGAAAGTAGGAAATGTACTTGAATTTTCACTGCGGGACAGAATATATAACCTTATTAATATAGAGGGTGTCCAGAATTATTATACAAGCCTTAACTCTTTACCAACAAAGATATCGGAATGTAACAAAGCGACGTTAATTTGTTGTAGTAGTAACCACGTAGTGGAGTAGAAGTGTAGTGTTGATGAAATTTTTTTTAAAAATTTTGATTGGCTAGATGGCCTAGATATACGTCGAGATTTTTAGTTTAAGCGAAATTAAATTTTTGCCTGTCTGTCTGTCTGTCTGTCTGTCTGTTAACTTTTTTTGTGCACAAGATAAAGATGCCTAAACGGTTAACGGGTTTGGGGATAAATGGGATTAATACATTTTTTCGTTGTCTACAGATAATTCGCAAACGATACAAAATATGCACTTCAAATTTGATACACATGCATAACATCACACAGTCTGTAAATGTAAAGGTTTTTAGTTTAATATGGTGGGGGGTTGAGGGCGTTAAAGGGGGAAACTATTCAAATTAGGTTAAATAAACTTTTAACCTAAAGAAGATAACTCTCTACACATTTAAATGACAAAGCGTTTCTGCGCATATGCTATGCCCCTAAAGCCCCACCTGCGTTGCTAACTAACTTACATAATGTCTACTGTTCAAATCCGTAGAAAAAGGCGGGGTTTATTCTACTGCCTATCCATTGTGTTTATCGCTATACTTAAGTCAACGAGAGGCGACTTTGTTGATTGACTTTGTTATAAGGCTAAGCTAAATCATAGATTTATTTCGATTTGGCTGATGGTGTTACTTGTGGTCCCATGGTAGGGGTGGGGGCAAGTATTTTAATGCGAATTAAGAAAGATATTAATGTGAAGTGTCGTTTCATAGGCTTTTGAGGTAGAGGAATTCAAATATAACATTAATAAACATCTATTTTCATTTTTACTACTCTGTTTATTTCTAATTCAATAATTCTGATTAATATGACATAGGTTATAAGTCATTATAGGTCATACAGATCATAAAAAGTCATTAAGGTCATACGATTAATAAAGGTCATAAAGGTCGTATGGATAATAAATATCATATCGATCATGTAGGTCATAGTATGCCATAAAGGTCATACAGGTTATAGAAATAACTTGTAATAAGGGTCATAAAGTTTATAAAAGTCAGGTTACATTAATCATAATGGCCATAAAGATCAAAGAGGTCAATCGGGTCACACATGCATATATTCCATAACGAATATAAATGTCATTAAGGTAATATGTTTTTAGAGAATCTGATTAAATATGGAAACATTAGATGTGGATGTAGTGATTCCTTAACTTTCGTTTATTTCTTAACGAATGCATTGAAGTCAATTTATAAACAGTGAAGTTTTTTGAATTATTTTTTTGGTGTAATAATACAATTTACTTGAAAAAAGCTCAGATGATAGATAGTTGTCAAACGTAGTGACAAAATGTAAGTCTTTAGTTTATGTATGTTACGTACAAAAAAAAATATTAAAACAACTCCACTATTCATGGACCGATTTACAATTAAAAAGAAAGTTCAATAGAGGATAAAGAGATGTATAAGTTAGGACAAAAAAATATACGACGTGTTATTTGAAAAAAAAAGTTGGGGTGGCATGGTGGAGACGGCTCTATCAGGGGTGGAATTTTTAATGCTGGCTAATATCTCTATTACTTAGTAGAGGAGTTGTGGATTGTATAAATCATTCTGAGACACCCGATATTTAGTTCAGTTGCAGTTCGTTGAAATCGTTGTTGAAATTGCTATATCTTGATAATGTTTGAAGTATTTAGGTTCTCTTTTAAGTCTTGTTTATTTGATGAAAACTTATGGTGGAAAAATTTTTACCAATTTTTTTGTATTGTATCTACACTAAATGAATTAAAAATAGTGTAAATGTAATACTCAGTTTACCTCCCCTGTATGCTTCTAAATTATTGCCGCATACTTACCGGATACCCTGTATACACAGATTTACTTATATCACGGAGTATAATTTTTGTATGTATAATATTTGTATTTTTTTCACTTCGCAATAACATGATCATGTGATGGTATGGAATTTTCTTACATTAGCAAGACTCAAATGGAAAGTACTTTCCATATAAGTATTCCCTATTTTAAATGACGCTTAAGAACAATGAATAAGTGATAGCGTTTTCTCTTCAGTCCACTATGGTCACGATTTAAAATCAAGTAGCCGATGGTTATTTACTCACAACTGCGCAATGAATTAAATACGCGTCGCTCGCTACTATACACTCTTATCAGAAATTATGTAATAATGTATATCAGTTACATTAATTAATATTACGGACATAAGAATATTAAATAGCAAGATTGAAGGTGTTTGATTTTAATTGTAGATACCGGGTGTTCGGGAGGAATGACTGTAACTTCGGCAACATATAGTATGAAAGAGAGAGAGAGAGAGTCTTTCATCTTTTATTTTTGAGCTTATTATTTAATTATTATATTTATTTATTGCTTAGCTTATTTTCGAAAATACGAAAAAAATACGAAGATATGTATACAGTGTCCGCCATAAAGTTAGAACCATATGGGAATTTTTTTAATATTAGAGTTTGATAAAAACTTTTGGTGACAATCACTTCTGCTTCCAAAATCTGGCAACTGTCAAATTTGTGATTCTACAAACAAATCTTTAGAAAATGGATTAAATTGTTAATATTTCGAAAAATGTCACTAAGAAATTATGTTCCTAATGACATCCCTATGCCGATTTTGAGCGAAACATTTTGATATTTGAAGTGAAGTTTTTAATTCACTCCCGTAACTGATCTGAAAACATTTAAAACGCTTCAAAGCAGTATAAAGTCTGCCATTGAAATGCATACTGTGCTAATAATATTCGTAGGTATCGTTGGTTTTGAAGATTATTGATATTCTTGAAAAAAAAGGTACTGTCTGGATTATTTTACAATTTCCAAAAAAAATCACCCATTGTTTTTTAACTGTTTTTTTTTTATTAAACTTTATTTTGTTAGTACAAAAATGGTTTTAATCACAATTTGGCTATATTAACTCACGAAACTACTACTTAAAAATAACAAACAATAAATAAATCACTTTAAAAAATAACTTAATGTGCAAAAAATCAGTAATAGCCATGGAATGCCGTTGCTATAGAAAACCTTATGATAGTTTGTAAAAATAAAATGCGAGTTCATTAACAAAATATTAATTATTTTTCGCTATTTTTGAACATGTTTACAACAGCAGAGAAAGTTGAAATAATTTTAATTCATGACGAAGATCGTACAACTAGAGCTACTGACGAAATTTTTAATGTCAGACATCCTGAAAAATGTATTTCCCAAGCGACGGTCGGCAAAATTTTGTCTAAATTCAAGGAGAGCGGTTCAATGAGCAATAAAAAAACATGTATTGTGTAATAATGTTTTGCTAGATGTTGTAGAGCATAGCAGACAACAAACATTTTTTAAAATACATTATGTTTACGGACGAAGCCACTTTTACCTTCAATGGAACGGTATCCTCTCAGAATTGCCGATGGTGGGCTGATGAAAATCTCAGTTTTATACAGGGTTTGTCCGGAAAGTAATGTCAGTGAATTTTTTTCCCGAGACTGTACGCGCCAGCCCGCGCTTTACGTGCTGGGATTGTGGTGGGGGAATCTGGCAACACGATCCAACAAGCGTCAGTTGGCTACCAGTCGTTGTAGCGGTCGCAGCACTCGTTCTTTGAGAGTCGTTACAGTGACCCGGTGCAAGAAAAAATGCAACATTCTCTTGAGCAACGGATGGCGATCAAGTTTTGTGGGAAACTGGAGAAGAGTGCTGCTGAAACCATTCCAATGTTGAAGAAGGCTTTCGGCGTCGATTGTCTTTCGGACAGGCAAATTTTCCGGTGGCACAAGGCCTTCGCAGAAGGTTGAGAAGATGTCAACGACGAGAACCGTGCTGGACGGCCATCAACCTCCAGTTCCAACGACAATGTGAAACGTGTGCGTGAATTGTTGAACACGGACCGTCGTCTAAGTGTCCGTTTAATTTCCGAAACATTAGACATTACGAAAACCATTGTTCACGAAATTGTGTCGGAGTCTTTAGGAATGAGGAAGGTGTGCGCGAAGCTCGTGCCAAAAGTGATAACGGACGATCAAAAAGCGAGGCATGTCGAAACCTGCCAAGAACTTTTGGACACCTGCGAAGACAACCCCCGCTTTCCTTGATGACGTCATTACCGGGGACGAAAGTTGGGTCTTTGAATACGATCCGAAGACGAAGAGGCAAAGTGCGGAATGGCCCTGTCGAACTCCCCTCGCCCCAAGAAGGCCAGGATGTCCAGGTCAAAGATCAAGACAATGCTGATTGTCTTTTTTGATTGCCGGGGATTGGTCCATCATGAGTTCGTTCCGCAGGGGACAACCGTAACCGGAACGTTTTACGTCGAGGTGCTGAAGCGGCTGAAACGCAGGGTGAATCGCGTCTGCCCAGACATCTCAAAATCCTTATTCACCTCAAAAAGCTTCACCACGACAATGTGCCTTCGCACACCTGCTTCCTCGTGGCCGATTACCTCGTCAAGGCAGGTATCACCATTGTTCCCCAGCCTCCCTACAGCCCCGATGTGCCCCCCCCCAGACTTTTTTCTGTTTCCACGCCTCAAAACCCCAATGAAAGGACAGCATTTTGGGTCGGTGAAAAACATTCAGAAGGCTTGCACCGACGCTTTAAAGGCGATTCCGGAAAACGACTACCGTGCGGCTTTTGATGCGTGGAAGACCCGCTGGAACCGATGTGTGGACGCAGGAGGAATGTATTTTGAAAGTTTATAAAGATTTGTACACATAGAACCAATAAAAACTATTTTTCAAAGCTCACTGACATTACTTTCCGGACAAACCCTGTAATAGAGTGTAGAGACCAGCACTCTTTTAAAACCAGTGTGTGGGGCGGTATTTTTACTGGAAGACTAAACTACTAAGTTAAATGCTAGAGGATATTTCACCGTTTTACGACACGAAATTGCAGCAATATGGATGAAATGCCGTTGAGTAAAAGATCCCATTTGGTTTTTCAACAAGACGGAGCGGCATTTACTCTACTGCTGAAGTCAGAGAATTTCTAAACATCTTGTTCACAGGAAAATGGATCGGGAGGTTTTCAGAATAATGGACTTTTTCTTTTGGGGATATTTAAAGGAACAAGTGTACAAAAGGAGGCCTCTTTACAATGTGGACCATTTACAAACTGTTATAAGAGAAATATGTACAAATATTCCTAGGCAGTTCTTACTAAATTATATCAGGGGAATTTAACTGCCGAACTGAAAAATGCATGGAAAATGAAGTAAGTCACACAGAGATGTAAGGTTTATGCAGCCTACAACGGCAATCCATGGCTATTACTATTTTTTTGCCTATTAAGTTCCTTTTTAAAGTGATTTATTTATTGTTTATTATTTTTAAGTAGTAGTTTCGTGTTAAGATAGACAAATTGTAATTAAAACCATTTTTCTACTAATAATATAAAGTTTAATAAAACAAAACAGTTGAAAAACAATAGCTGATTTTTTTGGAAATTGGAAAATAATCCAGAAAGAATTTTTTTCGATTAAGAATATCAATAATCCTCAAAACCAACGATGTCTACGAATATTATTAGCACAGTATACATTGCAATGGCAGAATTTATACTGTTTTGAAGCGTTTTTAATGTTTTCACATCAGTTAGTTACGGGAGTGAATCAAAAACCTCGAAAATATAAAATTTTTTGAATATCAAAATGTTTCGCTCAAAATCGGCATTTGTAATTGCGTTAAATGTCATAAGGAACATAATTTCTTTGTGACATTCTTCAAAATATTTAGGCCATTTATTAGGCCAGAAAAATTTAGACCATTTTTGAAAGATGTTTTTGGAAAATTACAAATTTGACAGTTGCAGATGTTAACTGTCAACTTTGAATAGGTGCATTTTAAGTTATTTTGGAAGCAAAAGTGATTGTCACCAACAGTTTTTATCAAACTCTAATATTAAAAAAAAACCCTATATGGTTCCAACTTTATGGCGGACACTGTACCTACATATATAAGTTTTTTTCTTGTATAATAAGCTCTGCAGGTAGGTGTCAAAATATAAACGAAAATCCTGTACAAGTAGGTACTTTCGTGTATAACAATTTGTTTGGTGTAATAAATAAATCGTCTCTGGCATGCCTTGTGGTACATATTTCAAGTCGAACCAGTAACGTTCCGAATTTGCATAAGTTATTACAGCCGTGATGGTGGTCGCAAGGTAGCATGTCAGTTTTCTATTAATTAATAAACTATTAAGTCTCTCAATAGGTGTATCGATCAGTCTGTAGTTATAAAGAAGAAATAGTAACTTAACCGACTATAAATTTTACTAGAATAATAGTGTAAAATTTTCGATTCCACGTGGGGTACACCTTTAAAAGGACAAAAAAAGGTAATTTAATGCTGTTTAGAGTAGAGTGTATTTTATGAACATTGTTCGTTAATATGTGAGGAGCTAAAGGGGAATAAGATATTTAGTTTTCATAGACATTTAATTTACGAATTTTGAAATTATTTATGTTTTTAAATTTTTGTTTAAAACAATTTATACTATGGGTGGATGGCTTGGGAGACGGCTTGGTCCCCACCTTGGCTCCGTCACCGTAAAGCAATACACTGTAAAGAAAATCTATAAATCATGATTCTGTTTTCAATTGTTATTTTGTAAATTCAGTTGTGTATTACCTTGTTTATGTAAACAAAAAATAGAAGAATCGATTTCTCTATTATTTATATCGATATACTAAACCACAAAAACGTTATTGCTCTGTGGTGTGCTCTGTTCGTGATATCAAAATTATGAACGAATGTTTTCACTTAAAAAAACCTTCGAATCTCTAATTTCGTGCCATCATTTCAATTTATTTATTGCTGATATTATAATGAAAAATTGAAAACTAAACTAAAATTTATAGAACGTAAAGACATTCCATATCTTGGTTATCATCAACAATTTGACTTAGGTAAGTTTAGCTAAATCAGATCTGACGAATCTTTTGGTGTACCATTTATTACTTACCCGGTTAATTGTGACTTAACCGGTAGAATTATGATGTTTTTTTTTATGAAGTAATAAAGGGTGTGCCATAATTCAATAAGCAAGATTTAAATTTGCCACCATTTGTGCGGTGAAGTGTGGGCAACCAAAAAAAGAAAACAGTTTGACCGCTGACAATTTAGGGATAGTAAAAATAGAGTACTACATGAAAGAACAACCCGTTTTCATTGCTGACCAATATTTCAAAAATAATGAAAGTTTGGTTGCTACAGTTCGCAAATTTCGTACTAAATATGGTCGGAACATTGATTTAACTTCGTCAACTGTGAAGAGAGTAATTGAAAAATAAAGGGAGACTGGATCAATTGGAGACGCTAAATACAGTGGCTGTCCAATAAAAATCCGTTCAAATGATAATATAGAAGCAGTGCGTGAGAGTGTTGGTGAAAGTCCAGCAACATCGATTCGGCGTCGTGGACAAAAATTTAAAATTTCAAGAAGCTCTCTGCAGCGTATACTCACTAAAGATCTGCCTCTCCATGCTTAAAAAGTTTAATTGACACCAAAACTACAGCCTAATGACCATGCATAATGAAGAGAGTACGTTGAATGGATTATTGAACAAGTGAATGCTTATTTCTCGAGCAAAATCATCCTAAGCGATGAAGCTCATTTTCATCTTGTTGCCTTCATTAATCGTCAAAATTGCCGCATTTGGGGTTCAAAGAACCCACATGTGACTGTCGAAAAGGAAATTCATCCACTACTTGTCGCTGTTTGGTACGAATTTTAGGCGCGGAGGCGTTATTCGACTATACTTCTTCGAAAATGAGGTTGGTCAAGCAGTTACTGTTACTGGAGCTCGATATCGCGACATGATAACCGAGTTCATTCCGCCTAAATTGAATGATACTGATGTGGACGACATGTGGTTTCAAAAAGACGGTGCGACATGCTATACACCCCGTGAAACGATCCAATTACTGCATGAGACATTTCCTGGTCGCGTACTATCTCCTTCGATGATCATAATTGCCCCCCTAAATCGTGTGATTTAACACCATTGGATTTTTTTCTATGGGGTTATTTGACGTCAAAGGTCTATGTCAACAAGCTCACATCCACTTGTGCATTGAAGGAGGAGATTCAACTCTGTATCAACGAAATTCAGCCACAGTTATGCAAATTAGTCATGGAAAATTTCGACAAACGAATGCGTATGTGCCAACAAAGTCGTGGAGGTTATTTGCCAGATGTGCTATTTCATACATAACCCTATCCTATGTACTTTATGTTTCAATAAAAAAAATGCAATTGAAAAAAAAACTGTGTTTTCTATTTAATTCAAATCTTGAGTAAATTTTGGGACACATTTTATATAAATCTTACTGTATTGTGATAGTGGAGTGGGTACTGGAACCTTCGGCGTAGAAAGAAAAAACTGGACGTTTTCCACGAAATACCGAACTACTATAAGGTCAACTTGGTTAACTGGAACACCGGGGTAACTGGGCCATATGCTAATTTCTTTCTTAGTGATTCATTTTGAATTTCCCGCGCATTTGCTCTTACCAACAGAGCATCTACCATACCTTCTCCATGTACTTGTTTTTTCCTAACTAGCTGATTTTTTGTCAAAAATCATTATATCCCGGTAATTCAAATTATACCACATACATCAGATGTTGCCGGCTTACTAACTGACCACTAGTAAGTGTTTTTAAGAAGTCATTTTATATGGACCGCTTTTAATAATGATATAATTGCATTGTCGAGGTGTATCTGACAAATTTTAAGGTTAAGTAGTCCCGTAACACAGATATATCCTATGTTCCAGTTGCCCCAGAAATTTGAAATTCTGGGGTAACTGGAACTGTGTGTTTGGGTAACTGGAACATATGTTCCAGGTACACGAGGTATATATTTAGACTATTTATCCTTAGATATCCATATTTGAATTAGTTCTCTTAAGCTATTTAACAAACAAATGTTTTATTGCAATATGAGTTTATTTTGTGGTACTTAAATATACTTAAACACAAATAAAACCATTTTCATAAAACATTTTGTTCAATTTTTTAATAGTATTTCTGTAACATGTGTCATATCTCCGTCAATTCTGAGGAAGAAAAATAGAAATTTGGTATGGTATTTGAGTAGACATAATAACATCTTCCAGTTGCCCCATATAATTTACAATACGAGTATATTGTGAAATAGGTACCCTTGTTCCACTCGCCCCAATAGTTGGGGTAACTGGAACAGCCGACTTCAAAAGAAGAAAAAAATTGAAACTGTGGACAAGGCATGTAATCATCAAATCTACTTTTACATAAAGTTAGCCGAAGGTATGTATATCCATATTAATATTTTACAAATTTAAATCAACTAAAGTCTTGTATGTGCAAACAGTTTTCCTGAGAGTGTTGTAAAATTATATCCCAGTTAACCAAGTTGACCTTACTTTTCTAAGATTAAAACTCTAGTAGTAGTAGTTAGTTAGTTAGTTAGTTTTAATCTTCTATTGAAGATGCCAACTTAATTGGCGAAACGCGCATTGAGAAACGTATAGTAATTCGGTGTTTCGTGGAAAACGTCCAGTTTTTTGTATGGTGATAGTTATTCATTTAGTTAGTTAATCGCCCGGACTACGGTAGAGGGCAAAATTGATTAACAGAGTTTTTTAGAGCTCTAGTGTAATCACTAAAATACAAGTTAAAATATTTATTTTACCCATTTTGAATACTTGCCCCCTTCAACGCTTTCAATCCTGCACACTATTAAGCTAAATTCCTTGATATTAATAAAGTCTGTTATGTTGTACATGTTAATAAACGACCATTAAACTTTGCTGTTGACATGTAAATAAGATCACGTTCATCCTAGAGCGATCTCTGATCGATCAGTTTCGATCATAAGGTATCAACTATAAACTACCGATCACTGATCGCTTACCAATATGCGTCGTGGGGTTATACCAAAGTGGGGGTTTTGTTGTGCTTTTAAATCTTTTGTGGCTTCTAAATAAAGGGTAATCCAATTAGTGCTTTAGGATTTGAACATGAAATAAAACTTAAAAATTGGTCGGCAAGTAAAATGTTCTTTTGTTTATTCGAAAGAGCATCTAATTACAATTATGTTTTGAAAATAATATCGTTCAAATGTGCACCACGACTTTGTTGACAATAACGCATTCGATCAGTCCAATTTATCATTACGTTTTCATAAGTTCCGATTAGTGTTTTAAGTGAAACGTAGGCCATGTCAAGTCAATTGTCGAAACCATTGTTGTTTGACAGTTCAGTAAGCTTATTAAAGCAATCTGGAATATTTAACGTCACAAGAACGTTGTGAAATTATTAAAATTTATTATCAAAGACAAAACTCTGTAAAGGAAACTTGGCGCAGATTACGTCCACGTTATGGTCCACATCATCGACCAAGTGAACAAACAATTCGCAATGTTGTAAAGAAATTTTAAAATGAGTTTACGTTGGTGGATAATCCAAGGAAGAATCGTGTCAGAAATGTGAGAAATGCAGCCAGTGTTGAAGCTGTGTAAGACAAAAGGTGCGAAATAATCCAAATTTGTCTGTTAGACATCGTTCCCGGCAATTGGGCATTACTTATGGATCAACCTGGAGGATTTTACGGAAGGATTTATGTTTGTATCCATACAAAATTCAACTGGTTCAAGAATTAAAGCCCAATGATCATCGTTGTCGTCGTGATTTTGCTGCTTGGGCCGTTGAACATCTGACTGAAGATCCATTTTTCCATCTTACTGTAATCTTTAGCGATGAGGCGCATTTTTGGTTAGATGGCTATGTCAATAAGCAAAACTGCAGAATTTGGAGCGAAGAGCAACCTAATATGTAACAACTCCGTTGCATCCAGCAAAAGTGCCAGTATTCATGCCCGTGGTGTTTTGGACCTTATTTCTTCGAGAATGGGCAAGGACAACGTGTCACCGTAAACGGAGTTCGTTATCAAATGTTGAACGATTATTTCTTTCCCCTTGTTGTTCAAAGCCAACTGGAGGAATTCTGGTTCCAACAGGATGGCGCTACTTGCCATACCTCCAACGAAACCATCGCGCTATTGCAAGAGGAGTTTGGTGATAAGGTTGTTTCAAGAAATGGTCCTGTGAATTATCCAGCAAGATCTTGTGATTTGACTCCGTGTGACTCTTTCTATGGGACTATGTGAAGTCGAAGGTCTACGCCAACAATCCAAGAACTGTTGAGGATTTAAAAACTAACATCAGAAATGATATTCATGAGATACCGGCCCAAATGTGTGAAAACGTAATGATAAATTGGACTGATCGAATGCGTTATTGTCAACAAAGTCGTGTGCTATATTTTTTCACTAATTGTAATTAGATGCTCTTTCGAATAAAAAAAGAACATTTTACTTGCCGACCAATTTTTAAGTTTTATTTCATGTTCAAATCCTAAAGCGCTAATTGGATCACCCTTTAGTAGCACAACTTGTTATACTATTAAAATTTAAGAAATAACATTATAATGCTATTAACATTTAAGAAATAACATTATAATGCAGGTTATTTATGCTTATTTAAGTGATGGGTCAAATTGACTCATGACATTTCCATTAAGGGAGGATGGGAGGCCACTTCCATTTCAGGGTTAAGAATTTAATTGTGATGCAGGATCCCCATTAGGCAATCATTTCTCGTATCTATAGAGAATACAGGGAAATTATTTTGTTTTGAAGATACCAACGAGAAAAGCAAAACATGTTAGGTGAACAAATACCTACCCTTAATAACTAGAAGTAAACAATTTCTTATAGTATATGCTTCCTGCATATAACAAAGGTATTAATTGAATCATTATCTGCTTACCTGCTGGATTTTATAAGAAAAATGTAAATTTGCTGGTCATTAAAGTAATTGGTTACAAACCGAATAAGCGCATTATACATATATTAAATGTAATTTCTATTAACTTTGAAGTTTAATAAGCAATTCATATTTTATAATAGCCTAGTTCAGTTGACCTTTAGCGCTTTTGTCTATCAAGTGTACAAGTATTATCATTTATTTAGATTCGATCATTAAATATATATCAAAGCAGCCACGCAACGCCGGGTTACATAATATTGTCGACTTGGGTGTCCATCCATTTACAAATAATAATGTCGGTTGAGTAAAATAGCGTTTCAAAGTACGTACACGCCAAGAAAGTCTGGGTAATTGATTGTAGGTGTTGTTTAGCAAAATTACCTTACAACAATAATTAGAAAAATAATTTAATGAATGCATTTATTGCTATAACTTATCATACTGTCATTTTCGCATAAAACAGACAATAAGAGATAATTTGTACTATTTGTCTCGAAGAATGTAGAATGAATTGAATATTGCAACTGAATGGTTAGTGCAATATTAATTTGTGCAATGTAGAATGCTGTGCCCAATTAAACTAATATATCTACTACATATACAGAGTATGTATTTTTTTTCTGTAAATACAAATTAGTAATACTGATAATATTTTTTTGTCAAGTTCTCAGTTTCCGCCCACCGATCTCAAAATAATTGTGTTTTTTTCCAATGTTACTGCAATTGAATCGGCATTGATCCGGTTGATTCAAAAGTATTGAGTCTTGCTGATATGTTCAAATATGATTCCTCTATTTCCATTCTAAATGGAAAATAGGTAGAAAAAAGCAAGGTTGTCAGATATATTTTCTAAAATTGCTAAGCTCACTATACAAGTATACTTCATATTTCAGTAAACTGTTAGTTCGTGACGTTCTTAGAAAGTTAGTTTGGAAATATTTAAAAAAAAATACTTAGAATAAATTTATTAGTTAGCATTAAAATAAAGCGTTTAAAATTGCTGGAAAAAATAATTATAAATTCAAACAACTTTATGTATATTACTATACTTAAGAAAATTTTGGAGCCGGCAACGGCGGCTCAGGCGGCTGGCGGTACTGAGTAAAACCACTGGCGGTAACACCGGTCAACGAGATTATTAGACTACTTTGCATTTAATACATTGCTAATACTTCTTCGGTCCACTGTGCCATAAATTTTTTACGACGTCGTTAAAATGATTTACGACCTTTAGCACTCTACTTGTTTAAGACGCCAGTGACGTGTATTTCAGCTAGGTTTATTAACACAGACAATTTTTTGAGATTGTTCGGCTAAATGAGCATTATTTACAGCAAATTATATTACAAATATTAAGAGTTTTGTATGCAGGCTAATTTTAATCTCCTATATTGATTTGAATGAAAAAAATTATTTCACCATTTTCGAATTTATAAAAGATATATGCACGCCCATGGAATCATAAAGTTGCACCGCTTTTTTTGTTCCCCAGGCGTATTTATCATTTTCAATTAAAATTAGAAGGACTATACTTACTTTATAAATAGGAGAAATTTAATCTTGAATGTTCTTGTAGCCAACGAGTAGGAAGACTACGGATACCACGTTCCCAGAACTCACGCGGTTGTTAAGCAAAAAAAGTTGTGTATGACTATTTGTAGACGGTGACGATCGTCAAATTATTTATTCATTAAATGTTTACTGAGGGCATAAAACAAAAGTAAGTGGGGGAAAGTGAATACGGAGAATGGGGCAGAACTTCAAAACCCAACTGCAACAGTTCTAGGCAACCAGTCAAAACGACGACTGAGGAAGAGAAGTTGTGTGCAAATGTGTACTCCGATGTTGGCAATCGGCTTCGCTTAATAAACGTGATATCCACTTGCCCAACTTTTGGACTTGCCTAACGTTTCAAGTCCATGTATAGGGATTCGCAATCCGGAAAACCGGATCCGGTACACCGGCGGATCCGGCATCATAAGACGTCTATCGGAACCGGCACCAATTTGCCGGACTCGATCACCGGATCCGGTGAATTACAAAAAAAATACACGAAACATGAATTTGTTGACAATAAAACCGACAAGTGTACGAGTAGAAGCAGAAAGGTCCTTCTCGGCCGCTGGTTACATTTGTAGCTCTGTAAGAAGTGGATTGACAGATGATAAAATTAACACTATTCGTTTCCTACGATAATTTTTTCAAAACCAAATGATTTTTTTATTATTGTTTTACTTAAAACAATAATTTAAAGTAAGTATGTTAAAAAAAGAAGTTTTGAACTCGTTATTGTGACAATTGTGCCATTGATTAAACATATTTAGGTATGGTTACTGTCATCACTGTCATAATTACAAGAATGAAACTGCCTGGCGTGCCTAAATTACCTAATTATTGTGATCTCAGTTGATAAGATTGATTTTAGTTAGATCTAATATAAGTTACTTATAACGAGTCATTCAAAAAAAAGTCATCAATGTTGGTCGAGCAAAAAAAGACGTATTTCTATGTTAAATTTATAACCTTATGTAATTATCAAGGCTGTTACATTATGTGACAGTCATTATTTATTTTACAATTCTGCCAGCCACTTGTCAAAAGTTTGACAACAACAAAGATTCATTTTGAGCTTCAACATAACCGCTATTTCCATCTCTCTCGTTCATAACCAGATTTGACTATGTTTTTTTTATGGATTTATAGTGTAATGTAAGTTACATTACAAGATATCATTTATGTTATTTGTGAAATCTAGTAAGTGATTTTGGTACTTGAACTATTGAACTGAACTGAATTTAACCGTCCATCATTATCTAATTATTACTAAACTAATATAACAGTTACAATTTAACTAGTTCCACTATATCTACTAAATTTTTATTGTTGATTCATACGTAAATGTTGATTAATTATAACAGTGTAAATAAAATTGATGGCATAAGACATAAACGTTTTTTTTTATAAACTTTGTAATACATTCACTTGATCGTCTTTTATACAGTTGATTTTGGAATGAAAAGGCAAAATAGTTTTGATGGACCCAACACCTATCCCGGGCGGACTGCAAACTCTATCCACGATCCACGTACTACCGTGTCCTGGTTACAGTCAAACTCTCGTGCCATCTCTCGTCAAACAGTCAATCTCTCGCTCCATGTGGGCTTGCTTAAACAATCGTAAGCAAGCGCTCAATATCCAGTTGAAGTGGCCTATCAGGCCGTGGTTTATCGTCGATGCTGTAGTTGCCAGATTGGAAGCGGGCGAACCATCTTCTGCATGTTGCTAAACTAGGCGTTGTGACCATACGCGGCCATTTGATTTCGGTGTACTTATAATAAAACATATCGAATAAAAGGGGTGCATCTCAAAAAAATCAATTTTTCAGTTTCTTTCATGTTACCACTACAGATATCTAGTTTCTAAAAAAAAATTAATGTAAATCTCGACATTTGACCAAAAGATGGCAGCAACTGGTAACTCTCAGACTGGTAACAACTCTTGTTACATTTCATTATATTAGGAGAGTTTGTATTTAAAAAGTTAGATTAGAATTTCGTTAAAGTTAAACATCAATGTCTCAAATGCTTGTGTTTATGGTATTTTTATGATCGATAGATAGTTAATAATTACAACGTTCCTAGAGGGGGAATGTAAATTTATGTGATTTGATTTTTTTGTAATGTAACGTTATAACCAGGGTTTAACCATCCAGCGCTCTCGCACGGGACTGACGTACTACCGCACATACACGAGTCCCGGCGTCTTGGCAGGATCGGTCAGTGGCGTACGTATGCAGGGGCAAGAAATATACGCGTAAATAATTTACAAGGCGCTTAAAAAAATACGGTTTATACGTTCATTATCAAAGAGTTTTATAGATCCGAGCCCTGAGTTGCCGCACACATTCCCAGGCCCTAGAATAGTAATGTAAGGATACAATATATAGGGTGTTTTATTAACATCTCGAAAACAATAAGGATGAAATTCCTTGCATGAAAATAACAAAAAAAACATCCTACTAGCTAGGTTCCGGAAGCGCTTCGGTTCCGAGATACAGGGTGTTGAAGCTTTAAAAAAAACATCTGATTTTTAATAGTTCTAAAAAACCATTGTGCCGATTTTCATAAAATAATCTAATCATAATCATAAAAGAATTATTACAAACATATTTGTTTATAAAAATATTGGTTAATTATCTTGCATATTTTTTCACTTACTTCAAGAGTGTGCCGAGGAAATACGAGATGCGAAAAACGGTAGAAAATAAATGCTTCTGGACATCACTGGAATTAGTAAATTAAATCGAGTTACCTCAAAAGCTGTTCATTATTTTTATAAACAAAGGCACAACATCAGGTATGTTCAATTCATATCACGGTAACGAAACCAGTTAATAGGATTTTTTCCCTTATTTTTATGCAACAGATAACATCTTGATTTTTTTCGAAATGTTAATGAAACACCCTATATATAACTTGCTTGACCTGCATTATTATAGTTTATGTATCTATTGTTTTTTTCGGTCATGTAACATCAACTTCAAACTTTTAAATGATAGACTGTATTTTATTTTAAATAAAAGTTCCTTTAAAAATAAATTTCACGGTTCATTATAATAGTGAAGGGTGGGCCATCTATTGTTTTTTTTTTAAACTGAGTGTTATTTCTACATTGCCGACACTGACGCGATTGACATTTGACATATATGTGGTGTCTAACCTCTGCTGTAAGAAATGGATCGTTTTACACTTGAACAACGTTGGGAAATATTGAAAAATTATTTCCAAAGTGAATGCTGTGTTGCAGAAATCTCTGTCGATATGAAGCTCTGTCAGCGCCTGGTGTAAGAAAGTTATTACTGAAAGTTCGTGAAATTGTCTGCTTATGGATAACAGAAGTCATTCCACGTGCTCGTCCGATGGGCACAGCTGAGAGAATTGCTGCTGTTGCCCAAAGTGTGCGTGAAAACCTAAGAACCTCAACTCGACGTCACAGAGCACAACTTAATGTCAGTCGCACTTCTTTGAGGAGAATATTGCATAAAGCAAGACCTCGGATTATTTGCTTACAAGTTGCAAGGAAGCAAGAGGTAAAGGAAAATAACCATCCATTTCGTTATCGTTTCTCCATGTGGGTTTTAAATGAATTTGAAAATGACGCCGATTTCAATCGAAAAAATCATTTTTTCGGACCAAGCTCATTTTCATCTCAGAGGACATATTAATCAACAGAACTGTAGGATTTGGGGTTCCGAAAATCCACACGTAGTCATAGAGAAGCCAATGCATCCTGCAAGAGTGACTGTTTGTTGTGGGTTTTGGAGTGGTGGCATCATTGGTCCGTACTTCTTTCAAAATGAAGATGGTAACAGCGTTACAGTAAATAGAATGCGTTACAGAGACATGTTAACTGATTTTTCTGTGGCCGCGACTGGACGATTTGGACTTGGACGAGTTTTGGTTCCAACAGGATGGAGCAACGTGTCACACAAGCCGTGACGCAATCACTTCACTAAATCTATCTAATACTATTTGATGTTAAGGACCGTTGTTACTTCAACGATTCACAAACATTTGACGCACTGAAGGAAAACAACAATCGAGTTATTCGTTCAATAGAGCCACAAATAATCGAAAATGTACTGCAAAATTGGGTGAAAAGAATGAACTACTGCCAAGCCAGCCGCGGAGGCCATTTAATTGAAATTGTTTTTCATAAATAATGGGAAGGCATACTTTCTTGAATAAAGCAACAATCATTTAAAAAATATTCAACGGTGTAGTTTTAATAGCAATTTTAAAAAGAAACCATCTGATAGTCCACCCTATATATTATAGTATAAAATAATAACAGGGTATACCGTTTAATATTTTGAAGTTGATGGCACGTGAAAAAAATAAAAAAAATCTAATAATGTAAAAATCGCCATGTTAAAAATGAAATGGTAGCCTACTACTCAAAAAAAGTTATGATGAAAGTGCTAGGTTTAGGTAGAGGTTATGGTCTAGGTTTTCGAATTTATAAAATTGGATGCTTTTCAAATGTCTAAAAATGTACTTATAAGGTGTTTCATTTAAAATAAGTTAGTCGACGTCCAGGAGTATGTATGAAATGAGTATGTATAACCCTGTACATTTTTCTGTATTTCAAAAATATGGCAAAAAAGAGTGCAAACAACATCACATATTATTTCTTATGAAGCAACTAAAAACAATAAGTTGTGCAAAATTTACACATATTATTAACTTCCTCGCCAAAACAATAAGAATGAATACCAAATATATTATAATAATTATTAGGAAAGGTTACGCATAAGTGGGTATGTGTCGAGTACTGAATTCAGCGCTATCTGTTAGTGTTCAGGTTCGTACTTTAGTTAAACGAGTTTCTATATACAGGACTAATACGAAGTCGAATAGCTTTAGTGCCGATCAAAATCGGGACTATTCGATTCATGGCTCTCGATAAAATGCACAATTTAAGAGTACAGGTAAAACTGTAAATAAATAGTACCAATTTGGTAAGTCTATGTACGATTATTCACTGCGATATCTATTCCCGGTACTAATTAGAGTATTAGACGTCTATAAATATGTCTATAAGGCGTAGAACGCACCTAACGACGGTCTTCTTACTCTTATAATCACGAAGATTGCATTCCACGTGTCGTTTGGTTTTATGTATGTATGTAGCCGGTATAAATATTGCAGGGTAAGCTTTATTTGACGTTTTATTGCTATTTATAATTAGACTGTTCTGCATTTTTTGTCATTCCATGATATTTGTTTTTTATGTCTACTGTAATGTGCTAAATCCAAATATGAGCTCGGTTTTTACCTATCACCCACAAGTTTTTAGACGAGGGAAGAAGGATATAAAATATGAGAAACCCAAACCATAAGCATTCTAGTGTATTCGCCGGGATCGGTTTCACGTTTGAGGGCCCAACAGTAGTCCGCTAACATGCTTGGGTCCATTTTCCACTATACTGCTTCTCCATTTGAGCAATTTGTTGGTGAAATCTTTCGCCATGTTCGTCTGAAGCTTCACCTAAATTGTCATGGAAGAATTCGAAATGGGAGTGAAGAAAATGCAGCTTAAGTGACATGGTGCTTTGTAGTTCTCCGATTTCTTGTTACCTAGGAAGTTATTACATACATTTTTGAAGGCAGTCCACGCTCTATTTTCTTTTCTCGAAAGCGTAGTTTCAAAATTTTCGGCTTTAAAAAGTTCTCGTATTTGCCTGAAACTCTACCTCAATAATCCAAAAATAATTAAATATAGTAATAATAATATAGACCAAATACTCATTAAATTTATTTGTTTTAATTTGATTGTAGACGTCGTAGAAGAAACATGAAGATATATACAGGGTTTGTCCGGAAAGTAATGTCAGTGAGCTTTGAAAAATGGTTTTTATTGGTTCTATGTGTACAAATCTTTAGAAACTTTCAAAATACATTCCTCCTGCGTCCACACATCGGTTCCAGCGGGTCTTCCACGCATCAAAAGCCACACGGTAGTCGTTTTCCGGAATCGCCTTTAAAGCGTCGGTGTAAGCCTTCTGAATGTTTTTCACCGACCCAAAATGCTGTCCTTTCATTGGGGTTTTGAGGCGCGGAAACAGAAAAAAGTCTGGGGAGGGCCACATCGGGGCTGTAGGGAGGCTGGGGAACAACGGTGATGCCTGCCTTGACGAGGTAATCGGCCACTAGGAAGCAGGTGTGCGAAGGCGCATTGTCGTGGTGAAGCTTTTTGAGGTGAATAAGGATTTTGAGACGTCTGGGCGGACGCGATTCACCCTGCGTTTCAGCCGCTTCAGCACCTCGACGTAAAACTTTCCGGTTACGGTTGTCCCCTGCGGAACGAACTCATGATGGACCAATCCCCGGCAATCAAAAAAGACAATCAGTATTATCTTGATCTTTGACCTGGACATCCTGGCCTTCTTGGGGCGAGGGGAGTTCGACGTTTGCCATTCCGCACTTTGCCTCTTCGTCTCCGGATCGTATTCAAAGACCCAACTTTCGTCCCCGGTAATGACGTCATCAAGGAAAGCGGGGTTGTCTTCGCAGGTGTCCAAAAGTTCTTGGCAGGTTTCGACGCGCCTCACTTTTTGATCGCCCGTTAGCACTTTTGGTACGAGCTTCGCGCACACCTTCCTCATTCCTAAAGACTCCTACACAATTTCGTGTATGTATGGTACTACTCATTCCTAAAGACTCCTACACAATTTCGTGAACAATGGTTTTCGTAATGTCTAATGTTTCGGAAATTAAACGGACACTTAGACGACGGTCAGTTTTCAACAAGTCACGCACACGTTTCACATTGTCTTCGGAACTGGAGGTTGATGGCGGTCCAGCGCGGTTCTCGTCGTTGAAATCTTCCCGACCTTCTGCGAAGGCCTTGTGCCATCGGAAAATTTGCCTCTCCGAAAGACAATCAACGCCGAAAGCCTTCTTCAACACTGGAATGGTTTCCGCAACACTCTTCTCCAGTTTCACACAAAACTTGATCGCCATCCGTTGCTCAAGCGAACGTTGCATTTTTTCTTGCACCGGGTCACTGTAACGACTCTCAAAGAACGAGTGATGCGACCGCTACAACGACCGGTAGCCAATTGACGCTTGTTGGATCTTGTTGCCAGATCCCCCCACCACAGTCCCAGCACGTAAAGCGCGGGCTGGCGCGTACAGTCTCGGGAAAAAAATTAACTGACATTACTTTCCGGACAAACCCTATATTACCTATAACATTTACGTAAGACGTATAAGCTAAATAAATCTAAGGAAATAAAATTGTATAACTCAGCAACAAGAATCATAATTAAGTAGGGATATGGTGAAGAAATTGTACAATAATAGAACGCAATGAGATACATATGTAGACAAAAACGTCGATGCTTACCTAGATATGTACATATATGTATTAGGAATATTACAGTACAGTACATTCGTAACGTAGGGAATACATTTCAGTCGGCTATTTGTCAAAAAACTATAACGTCATCGACATTTTTTAAGATAACCTCTAACCTCCTTTCCTTATTTCCTAAATGGAAATATCATCAGTGAAAATAAAGAGACATCCAAAAAACCCGTCATCAACTCTGGCTATGAACGGAGAGATGGAAATAGCGGTCATGTCTAAGCTTTTCGGTTATGTCAAACTTTTGACGAGTCACAATTTGGACTGTCACAATTTGTAAAATAAACAATGGCTGTCATATGATGTGACAGTCTTGACAAGTAAATAAGGTTATAAATTCGATTAAGAATAGAAATACGTCTTTTTATTTTCTCGGCCAACTTTGATGACGGTTTTTTTGGATGTTTCTTTATATTTAAACATAGATGTAGGTCACATAATTGATCGAAAAAAAAATACTTTAAACTTAAAAAATTAATTAACTAGAATTGTACATAAGAAAATTAATAAAAATAACCTATTTCTCTACTTAATAAAGAAATAATGTAGGAGCATTAAATCTGGTGACCGGGCGGGCCACTCAATTGGTTCCCTTCTTTTTTTCCAATGATTTTGGAAACAGTTTTTCTAAATTGGCTCGGATAGGGTTGCATAATGAGGGAGGTACTTCGTCTTGCTGAAAAAATTGTACTTCGAGACCATGATGTCATTTGACAAGTAGCCGAAAAAATTTAAGATCCACATAAAAAACTGGTAATTCATATGTATCTTTTTATGCGTTCAAGTGATTTTTCCACGTTTTATTAATTTTATCCTCTGCGTTACGACAGCACTGTATGTTGTTGTTTTCTGGACTGTACTATGCTTCTCTAACCTGTGAATGTCTTCCACCTATGGCAGTATTTTATTGGGTTGTGAAGTTGTGCTTTTGTATAATAACGTCCTCGGGTCACGATTACATTACTTGTTTATCATGTATATCTTTTACTTCTACCTGCGCGTTTCTTGCTTCGAGTGTTTTTTAGTTTTGTTATTGCAGATTGCATTACATTCAATGCGACAATTTGCTAATCATTTGAAATAATCTCCTTTAATAGACGCAAATAGTTTTCTGTAAATAAAAGTATGGCAACTACTGGTTCAGTTAGCGTTTATTGAGTATATCTCCTTTATAATTTGAGAAATAGTTTATAAGTGTTAAAAGTGTATTAATAAAATATAAATAAAACATACTTAATGTAAAAAACTAAAACAAATTTAAAGATTAATAATATAATACATGTTTATTATTCATGTTTACAATTACAATTATGAAACTTTAAGTCAAATTACATATAATTTTTTGAATAAACATACAGAAAATAGTGCACAAAAGAACGTCTGTACGTGGATTAAATATTAAAAGTCAGTGACACATTAAGTGAAGTGGAAAATAATGTATATAAAAGATGGTAATAATAAAACAATAGAAAGAACAAAATATCATACACAATAAATAAAAAAATAAAACTTCAGCTGCATTTCTTGTCTGGAGAAGTGGTGTGATTAATAAGACTTAATTGTATATCCACTGTCTCCAACTATTACCCTGTCTAAAAATTCAGATTTTCCAGGCCACCCATCTTGATACAATATCCTGAAATTCTAGGTCAGAATTTACAATTGTTTGGATATTCATTGAAAAGAATTATTTTCTGTTACGGAACATTTCTGCATTTTCTCCTCCTGGACTTTGGATTTTCACATGTGTACAATCAATTGCTCCAATAGGTACAGCGAGGAAAACGAGCTATTTCATAAAATTTTTGTTTTACTTGTGTCATATCATCTTATGTTGAAGATGATATGGATTCTGTGATTCCTGAAAAAAAAAGTAGTAAGCTATAATTGCGATAATTTTCTAATACACAAGAGCTATCTAACTTATTTTCGTCTAGCAACTCTATACATACCTGTTAGTAGGATGTCTAATCTCTTCATCGATCTGACCCAGAATATCCTCAACCGTTCTTGGATACAAACGAAAACGGGTTAAAAAATCTTCTCGATCAAACTCCTCAAAATAATTTGGTCGAAATCTTATTATTTTAGGCCTTCTCACTGGTTCCTCATCACTAGAATATGTATGTCGTAATACATTTTAGCGTGTAAACATGAAATTTAATAACATAGGTAAGACTTTACTACATTACAGTTTCAAAATTATATTAATCGGAAGTTAATTCAATCCTTATCCACCAATTAAGGTAACTGTTAACTACAACAATGAAATTAACTAACCACTGTAAAACACATATTTTACCTTAATTCTCAATTATTCCTTAATTTGAACTAAACTAAACATTGTAAAATTGGGTCTAAACAATTTGTGAGCTGGTAAAAATTTGGGAGCTGGTAGAGCTTTGACTGAGCTCAACAGCCCTTATTTGTCCTTGAGGACACACCTTTATTGTGGATTTTTGGAATATTGAGTATTTACCAGATAAGACTACATATATGCCACATACCACTACAAAGGCCATCCTTCTTTTTTCTTTTTTTTTTTTTTCTACTGTTACACTAGCTTCTTCCTATTGCTTTGTCTCGCCCTGCGGGCGCAGCTCACTGCTCGACACCTGCTGTCACACTAGCTACCAGTCTACTACACTTGTTGTTACATTACACCTTCCTTGGGGCCACACACTGCTTTCGGAGCCAACATAACCACACATCCACCACATGGTCAGGGACGGGGGGACATCTAAAGGATGTTAGCTGCTACCGGACCTCGAGCACCCATAATGCCCTGGCACCAGGATCATAACAAGGTCATTTATAATTGTAAGATTTTTAAGGGTTTAATTAACGTAGAGCCTTACCGGCCTATCGGCCATACCGATAATTTTATTTTATATCTTGTTTACGATATAAGATCTTAATGTCATGTCATACAGAATGAAACTAGTTATTTTCGTCTTAAAAGAAAAAAGATACTAGTTTTGAAAAATAGGTATCAAATAAAACAAAAAAAAAAAATAAAAAAGGGAAATATATTTCCTTTTCCCTTATATATTCCTTATAATATAACTTGTATCCAAACTTTTCATTTATTACCACACAATGGGGTTAGGTAATTATCACAAAATTGGATATGTCTTTAAAAACCCACTTTCTGGACTCACATCGTGAGATAAAAATCTTACCTCTGCATTTTCTTCAAGAAAATCTATGAAGACTGAGTAATAAACATGAATCTTTTTATCAGAACTTAAAACAGATTGAGCAGTGGTGTTATGAATTTTGGGACGAACATATTGGGGAACTATTCTCGGCTAGTAATAAGAGACACTGAGTCAAATTTACACAAAAAGATTTACACAAATTTACACACAGAACTAATAAGAACCGCTTAATAGTTCTTTGTGTATGTAAATCATATTCGTTTATTATAAAGTTCTAACAAAGGTAACGTCTGTTGCTGTTGTAACAAGGGATTTATATCATGTACTGTATTTCCATTCTAAATTGAAAATAGGTAGAAAAAAGCAAGGTTGTCAGATATATTTTCTAAAATTACTAAGCTCACTATACAAGTATACTTCATACTTCAGTAAATTGTTAGTTCATGACGTTCT